>CABHPR010132762.1:4236-14537 GCA_902168415.1 Peromyscus melanophrys
TGGGGTCGGCTTTTAACTCCTATTTCTCCTACCTCCATCCACCTCTCGGGGGCTGCGATTACAGGCATGTGCCACCATGCCTCGTTTGAGATGGATTTCATGGGTGAGGGGAATCGGGTTCAGAGTCATTCAATAATTTCTCCAGACAGAGGAGCGCTGGCACTTCAACCAAAGTCCTCTTAATGCTGCAGGGCTAACCCCGCAGGAGGCCATAGACTGACCACCCTTCAGCACACATCGGTAGGTTATCCTCGGGGCAATCTGTTTTTCATTTACGGAGCGACTTTACTCTGTCTCTCAAAGGCTTCTGGATGGGAACCGTTCCCAGCGATCTTGCTAGCATCACAATCCTCCTGCCTCCGCCTCTCTGGTGTTGGGATCTCAAGCGTGGGCCACCAAACAGCAGTTTTGGGCGCCTGGTTGGGCCATATTTTCCAGTGAGAGAAGCTCAGCTCCACGGCTTCCTGAAAGGGTTTCCTAAATTCTTTGAATCGAGGTGAGAATTCGTGGTTCCAGGAATGGAATTAAGGTCATCAAAAACTGAGGTTCTGGAAACAGATATACCAACAGAGCCCTAAGCACGAGCCAGGGAAGGTGACCGTGCAAAGTCGTCCCCCCCCCCCCCCGCCCCGCCCCGCCCCGGCCCCGGTGCGCGCCAGGTGGTCTGGGGAGCATTAACCCTCCACCCCCACCCCTCCCCGGCGCGCACTGGGTTAACCGCGGGCGAGGGGCCTCTGCCCGCCCACATTCCGTCGCTCAAAGGGGCGGGTGGTCTGATGCCGGTGGGGTGATTTCGCCTCTCCCCGTCCTACCCTCCCACTGGCCGAGCCCGCGCCCCTCCCTGGCCGCCCGGGCGCCGCGCGGTCACGTTACCTTCGCCGCCATTCATGCGACCCTGTGGGCTTACAAAGCCCGGACATTAAGAAGTCTGCGGGCGTCGCTGCAATTAGAAACGTGTGGGGCCAGGATCGGGGACAGTTACCCAGGCACTTTAGGCCGGGTCGCCCCGTCTTGCATTCTGACCGCTTCTGTAGTGTAACTCGCTGGTGTTTGCGAATGTTTCTTTGTCTGCATTTTGGAAATAAAGCGTGGCACAGCTGCAAAAAGATTGTCGCACGTCCTTTCCTCAAGTCCTTGTTAATGGGGGTGGGGGGATTCGCCGTTGTTTCATTTTACAAAGCATGCTTTGCAAAATATAAATGTTTATGAGAAAATCAGGTTTTAACCTGTGGCAACCTAAATGAAAATAACAATCCAGAACCAAGGCCGAATCACTGAGGCTGCTCTGTGACAAACCCATTCTAGGATCTTTTATTGATAAGCCTGAGCTGGCAACATTCCCCAAGATATTTTCTAAAACAAAATAATGTAAACGCTTCCCCTTTTGTGTCCTCCTTAGTGCTGTGGAGTTGACCCATCAGGAGGCCATAGACTGACCACCCTCTAGCATCTGATCACAACAGAGAAAGTGCGATTAAGTCCCTTTATTTAGCTAGAGAAAATAAATTAGCATGCATGCAGGAACAGGATGAAACGTCCGAACACAAGATAAATCCGTCACTTCGATTAGTAGCACTTAGGGAGTCTGTGATGACTTACGGGTGACTAGGGTCATGTTCGTGCCCTCAGTACCCCCGAGGAAAAGTGCATAATAAAAGGGCTAATATTACGGAAGCATGAATTCCAGGTGCTGTAGGTGCCCCAGGCAGAGGAGCCTAAAAGAGTCAACATCTTGGGTGTGTGGAACTGGTGGAAGAGAAATTACATCCCTGCGAAGTTCCTTACAAAATCATGTAAGTTGGGGCTGGAGATAGCTCAATGGTTAAGCTCCAAGTCAGCCAGAGCTACGGAATGAACCTTGTCTCAAAAAAAGGGAGCGGGGTGCGGGCGGCAACTAAGGCAAAGAAAGAGAACCTGGGAAGGCACCGGAGCAGGTAAAGTGTTTCCTATACAAGCACCAGGACTTAGTTCGGACCACCACAACCCATAAAAAGGGCATAAAAGCTCTGAAAACAGGGGTTGGGGATTTAGTTCAGTGGTAGAGCGCTTGCCTAGCAAGGTCCGGGGTTCGGTCCTCAGCTCTGGAAAAAAAAAGCTCTGAAAACTGGCCAAGGCAGCTTGGGTTTGCAACTTCAGTGCTGCCTGGCGGAGTCAGGTGGTTCCTGAAGTTTCCTGGCCAGCTAATCTAGCCGATCTGTGGGCTCCAGATTCAGTGAAGAGAATTTGTCTTTAAAAAAAAAAAAAAAAAAAAAAAAAAGGTGGAGAGAGAGGAAGATACTTCTGGCTTCCACACACATGCATACATACATACTCACATGAACATGTACACACACACACACACACACACACAAAACCTGATACAGAAGACTTGCAAGTGCCTACTAGGACAGGTACCAGTACTCCATGAGGACTTAGCCAGTGATCACAGAGCAGGTGTGAGGCTCCAATTTCCGACCTTTCTGAAACATCTTTCTTCCTCCTGTGTCGTGGTCCAGAGATAGCACAGCATATAATTAGCTGACCCTCAATCGCATCTTAGGAACAGATGTGACCTCAAGAAGTTCTTTCAACCCTTGGCCTGTGATTGGATGAGAATCTCAGTGTTTAGCTAAGATGCTTTCTGTCCAGATGAGAGAAAAATTGAGAAGTGACAATAACTGAGTCACAGTGGAATAGGTTTAGAAAATTCCCTTCGGAGCTGGGGGTGTAGCTTGATGGTAGAGTACTTGCTTGGCATGTACTGTGTTCTAACATCCCCCAAGCTCTCCTTTTGACTGAGTTAACATTATGCTAATGTGGAGTAGGTATTGTACAGATGTTCCAGACTTCTGTCCCCTTTCTATGCTATACTGCACTGGAACTTTGGAGGTTCAGAGTTTTAGCACTGATAAATGCAGTTCTGATAAACTGATAGAGCACTGACTACAAACAGCTTTCAGAAGTTCTTAGACTGCTGTGGATTTTACTGGTCCCGGCTTTTAGGACTGTGTGGAGGCTTTTTCAGCTTTACTGTATTGTCTACAGCCACATACGGCAAAACTGCTGAAACGCTAACTCCTCCCCCTCTGAAACAGGTCAGCATTCAAGAGGGTAGGGAAGCCTGCAGGCCTCCCTTTCTCCTCCCCTCCTCCTCCTTTGCTTGCTCAACCTCTTTTGTTCAGTAAATTTCCTCTGGTTGTCTTCTAAGTATAGACTTAAAAGGTGTGTTTCATTGGCTAAAACCAGGCCCAGGAAAAATGTTTATGCCTTTTAACCCAAAGCCATAACCTCTGTCATGACACCAAGGTGTAAATCTGTTCCAGCTGTTTTACAGACACCTGCATGTTCCTGGGGAAAGAATGCTGCTACTCTATCAAGAAATCTGGCCTGGTGGAAACTAAAGTCAGTCTCTGGAGCCCCTCTTTGACCCCACCCATCTTCAAGCCCATATTTTACAGGTCCACTCCTCCTGCCAGATGTGTGCCAAGGCCAGCCTGCAGGGGGCTCTCCAGATATGCCAGCCTCTGCACCAGCTCCAAGGACACCAACCGAGCGAGTACTAGCAGGTTGACTTCACTCACAAGCCCACTCATAAAAAGCTCTGTTATCTCTTAACTCTTGTTGACACCTTTACAGGATGCATAGAGGCACTCCTCATCTCCAGGGAAACAACAGATGTGATGGCTCAGGTACTCCTGGAACACATCATCCCTCAATTTGGCATGCCATCCCCCAAGCTCCTGGGACATCAGTGCTGGTACACCTCTCCAGGCTCAAGGGGGCACCTATTCAGGATAAATGCAACTTGCCTTCGCCACTTCCTCAAGAAACAGATTCCTGAGGTCTCCAGGAGGGCAGTTAACCAAATGCTTCTTCACCTACACCTCCCACTGAGCATGAGCCCACTGACTCCCGACTCCCCCTCCCCACGTCATCCCATGACAACAGGAAGTAGCCAGACTTGAACTGGCGCCCATATATCCAAGAAAGTCGGAATGTTCAGTTGGAAGCTGATTCGGTCTCACTCCTCTCCCCCCATTCCACACCCTGCCCTTCTCAGAAAGCCCACCAAGCGGTGGCTCCTCCCCTGGAACTGCTCCATAGTGTACTCACAGGGTATTTAAGCTCCGGTCACTAGACCTGCCCTGTGATTTCTCCTTCTCCCACACCTCACTTCTGGAGGCCTTGAGAGTCACTGAGAGTGCTCGGCTCATTAAGCCTAGACTTTTAATTCAGCTTGATCTGGCTTATTGCCCGGTGGAGAAAACTACCAGGGATCCAAAAATACCCGTCTGATATATGCTATGCCTTGCATCCTATATAATCTGTGCACTGCATGATCAGTAATCTATGTGCATGCATGGCATAGCTACATAAGCCCATATGCGCATGTGGGGGGGCTATAAAAGCGGGTTCCAGGGGGCTGGAGAGATGGCTTAGTGGTTAAGAGCACTGGCTGCTCTTCCAGAGGTCCTGAGTTCAATTCCCAGCAACCACATGGTGGCTCACAACCATTTGTAATGAGGTCTGGTGCCCTCTTCTGGCCTGCAGGCACACATGCAGGCAGAATACTGTATACATAATAAATAAAATAAATCTTTAAAAAAAAAAAGCGGGTTCCACCTATTCCTTCTCTCTCTCTCCCTGCATGGACATTCCATATGTCTGTGCACTTAAAAAAAAAAAAAAGGAAAAAAAGAAAAAAAAGAAAAAAAAAGAAAAATTAGAAGAAAAGAAACTGTGACATACCTATCAAAGGCAATCAGCGGGACTTAGAGTTTTCTTTTTGGGCCATCAGCTCACAAAAAATGACACAGGGACTTATCATTAATTATGAAAGCTCAGCCTTAGCTTAGGCTTGTTTCTAACTAGCTCTTATAACTTAAATTAACCCATATTTTTAATTCTACATTCTTCCATGTGTTCGTAACCTCATCTCCATTATGCTTATCCTGATTATTCCGTGTCTGGCTGATGACTACTCCTCTTTCTTCCCAGAAGTCCCGCCTAACCTCTTCCTGCCTAGCTATTGACCATTCAGCTCTTTATTAAAGCAATCACAGTGGCACATCTTCACACAGTGTAAAGGAATGTTCCACAACAGTGGTACTTGGTGAATTACAGCCATTGAGCTAGGTGTAGCTATGAGTTTACATACAGCTGTATACATGTAAGTATGCCAGAGCCCTTGAAGAGAGGAAGAGCTGCCTTCCTAAGGAATCTGCCTCAAAGCCGCCAAGCCTGCCCCAAACCTTGTTAAGATCCTGGCTCCTCACCAAGTGTTCATCTGCCTCCTTTACTTCCAAACTTGATGCAAAGTAGTGCCAGTAATCTAACTAGACTGTCATCCAAGGGCATTACTGTGTTTATTTAATACGAATGTCCCTGGCACAGGCCAGATGTTGGGAAGAGTCATGAACAAGACTGACATGTCTCCTTGTCTACATGGAGCAAGCAGCCTTGTTGGGAGTTGCTTCACAAGATAATGCTTGTGAGAAATGTGCATTTGGATGCTAACTAGAATTTCCAAGTCCATACCTAACCGATAATCAGAATTATTAAGTGTTCTTTAAATCCTCCAGTCAAGATATATGTATGTATATATGTATGTATGCATGCATGTGTGTGTGTGTGTGCGTGTGTGCGTGTATGTGTGTGTAATTGTATGTGTTGGGGAGGAAGGGAGGGTCTCATACTGCAGCTCAGGCTCTGAAGACAGTGTGGTCTTCTTGCCTCAGCTTTCCCGACCCCTAGGGGAGGGATTAGAGGTACTGATTCTACTGGCAGCCAGCCTTGAGAACTCCTTTCTACAGTGGGTATCAGGCAACTTCCTATTGGATAAGACGATAAAAATAATTCATTCCTGGGTCATAGTCTTCAATTAAATCAGAAAAATTAATTCATTTCTGAATCCCAATTAGGTGCATAGTTCAAGTATACTGAAACAGATTTCATACCAGAAACAATCTAACCCTGAAATAAAAAGCAAGTACGTACTTAAAAAAAAATATCCAGTAGTAGTAATACAATTGATATGCAACTAAGTGATTGGGGCTTGTGCTTGCAGAGGATGGTTCCAACCTGTAGACAGAGCCTGGGAGAATCTGGAAGGCATTTTACCATTTTGAAAAAACACATTGGGTTCCATTTTCTCTTTTAGAGGATTCATGAAATTCTGGATATATGTGTGTGTGTGTGCCTGTGTGTACATGCACGCGCGCGCGCACACACACACACATTCTTGCTGTACACTTGGAGTGTTACTTTTATTTCATGGGGCTCTAGTATGTTGATAGGATTCTTCCATTAGTGGTCCTGCCTCACAAGGCAAAAAGATGGTAACAGGCTGCGGAGATGGTTTAATGGATAAAAGCATTCTCTACATACACATGAGGATCTGAGTTTGAATTTCTAGAACCTATATAAAAGCTGGAGGCACAGTGTGAGGCGAAGACAATAGAGTGACTGGAAGCTGAAGGGCTAGCTAGTCTGGTTTATGCAGCAGAGAAACAGCAGAGGCCCTATTTCTAACAAGGTGAGAACCGAAACTTGAGGCTGTCCTCAATCCTCCACAAATGGTGTGGCAATGCAAAGTGTTAAATCCCAAACAGCCCATCTGGAAATGCATAGTGACCCTTCGCCTGGCCAGCTGGCAGAGGGCTGTGTGGCCAGCTCCTTCTAATTACCTCCCCAAACCTCCCCCAGCAAGGCTGGGAAAAGATCATGTAGTATGTCAGAGAAGCATGCAAATGCGGGCCTCTAATCCTATCAGGAATGCCCAGGGTGTTAATTTGACTATCTTTCACAGATCATAAATCTCCTTGGGGGCAAAGCTGCCAGACACCATCAAGCCAAACCCCTTCAGTGGCTGGCAGTTGGAGCGCAGCAGCTGGGATCATGCCTCAGTAAAGTCCAATAAAGAGCTTTGTACAGGAGGACTGGAGAGCAGCTTCTCACATTTGGATACAATGGAGCAAAACAGTGGGAAATGTGAATGTCTGATTATCCAGACGGGTGGTCTCCCCTGTGCCCTTCCTGTCCACTGAGCCATGGATCCTTGCTCATTCACAATTCTTCGCACGTAGAAGGGTCCATCTTACTCTCAATGGACAGCACAAACTCCCATTGGATTAGTTTTTTAATCCCTGTCTATAAATAACAAATAGACTATATTCACTTCCATTGGAACCTGCTAGCCTTTTTATATGAAAATCCATTAACCTGCAGCCAGGTCACTTCTACCCAGACTCAGTCTTTTGTTCAGTGGTCGGAATAGAAACATTCTCCTTCTTCATCAACAGAGAGAGCACCGTGAACAAGTATGTGTGTTGAAACTGTCACTAGGAAACGCTATAAGCCTTTCCATTACAGCTTCATCCTGATTCCACCCGACCCTACCCAGGTCGGTTTAAAATACAGGTGTATACATGTGGGTGGCGGGGTGGATGGGGGTACCTGGAGAGATGGTTCAGCAGTTAGCGCTGGCTGACCTTCTAGAGGTCCTAGGTTCAATTCTCAGCACCCACATGGTGGCTCACAAGCATCCTTAACTCCAGGTACTGATTTCTGTTGGCCTTCTTGGAAGGCAAGCTTCTGGTAAGTCTGTGAACTGGCTAGGATGAAGAGGAAATGGGGGTTCCCTTAGAGCCTCAGCATGAGTTGAGACTGCAAGAACCAGAGATAGCTACTCATCCTGCATCTCTGTGGGGCACATCAGTGGCTTTCTCCCAGATGCCAGGGACACAGCACATTTAGGGTGAGTTTCTGAAAATAGGGGTGTCAGAAAAGGACTCCACTTACCAGTCATGGGCTTTGAGTTTAATTCTTGAGCTCTTCTGTCCTAATCTGAAGACAGATTTAATCTCTAACATGGGATTTATCTGGCCCGGTGTAGAAGGAGATGGGTGACATATAGTATTGATATAACTGGTGGCGGATTTGAGGCTATGACTGGTATTTTAAAAATTAATATTCATACGTTTGGTCCCAATCCATCCCACTATTCCTCCATCCTCCAGTGACTCCCCCATTCCCATTCTTTCTTCTCAGTGTCATAAACCAATACCCAGAGTCCATTCAGTGTTTGAGCAGATGTGCACAGGTGTGGGGCCATCTACCGGAGCTTTGATCTGTATTCCTGAAAACAGCTACTCCCTCTTTTTCAGCAGCCATCATTAGCCAAACAGTTCCCCAGGTAAGGGAAGGACGTCCGTCATAAGCCCCTCTTCCACTTAGATCTGTTGATGTATGTCAGTTCTATGTGCAACTGCCCTGTCACATCCAGCAAATCGTTTTGTTGCAGACACACTTCAAGCTCTTTAGAATCTTTTGGCTCCCTTTTCTGTGATCATCCCTGAGCCTGGGGTGGCTGGGGGAGGGGGGTAAGGTGTAACCCAGCTACCCTACTTTAGAGCTGAGTACCCCCTAGTCGTCGTCTTTGCCTCTTGGCCACTTGATGGTGTTTTTGGCAGTCAACAATTATTACTAGTTGTAGCCTTGCTATGTTGTTACTGCTGCAGTGTCTTCCCTAGCTATTGCTCCCTCTGTGTAACGGTGCTCAGACTTTAGAAGGAAGGAATGGGCTGGGGAGATGGCTCAGGCGGTGCTTGCTGCACAAACACTAGAACCTGAGTTCAAATCCTCAGCGTCCACTTACAAAGCTGGTGGTGTGCAGTAATGTGGAACAGAATAACACGCTATTGTGTGATCAGAGCTTGTATGACACAGGATTGTCCCCGTACTTTCCTGATTCCCAAAGCAGATTAGTCCCCAGGAGGAACTCTGCCTTATCCATATTAACTCCTGGTTACAATACATGGCGAGCAGTATCAATGCATTTCTGGCACAAAGCTAGCCAATCAGACTAATCCCTCCACACTGGGTTTAAACCCTGTCAATAACAAGAACCTTGGGCTCCTCCTAAGGTTAGGATGCCAGTGACTGGAGTACCACACTCTTGAGTTTGTGGCTGTCTTCCCCTTTCTGTTCTGGGGCAATGAAGGGTTCGAGTGGTAGACTTCTACTTTTTCTGCGTTGCCTTTTAGTTTCTCATTGTTTTATTATTTTTATGTGTATGGGCATATTGCCTGCATATATGCCTGTGTACCACTTGCTTGGTATAGGCCTGTAATCCTAGTACCAAGGAGGCTGGGACAGAATTAAACTGAGTTTGAGAGCACCCTGGGCTAAGAAGGCTTGTTTAAAAAAAAACCTAAACAAATAAAATAATTGTATTTTATTTTGTGTGAACATGTAATGGGAATGCGTGAATATGTGCACATACACACGCAGGACGGCAACTCAGTTCTTCCCTTCCACCATGTGGATCCTAGGATCAGCTGTTATTTGCTCATCCAGACACTGGTTTTCTTTTCTTTCTTTCATTCATTCATTCATTCATTCATTCATTCATTCATTCATTCAAGACAGGGTGTCTATGTAGCCCTGGCACTCACTCTGTAGACCAGGCTGGACTTGAACTCAGATCCACCTGCCTCTGCTTCCCTAGTGCTGGGGTTAAAGGTGTGCGCCATCAACCAACTTGTTGTAGACACTGGTTCTTAAACTTCTCAAATTACCCTCAGCCACCCCCCACCCCCCATCCCCAGACAAAGTTTCTCTGTGTAACAGCCATAGATGGCTGTCCTGGAACTCGCTTTGCAGACCAGGATGGCCTAGAACTGGGTTCTGGGTTGTGGCCTGGAGTAGTTATTACTATTACGTGTCTTCTCCATTTAGGCACTCACAGTTGTGATTCCCATAACATAGATAGCAGGGAGCCCTTAGAATGGTGTGCCAGCATACCACAAAGCAGTCTACACAGAATGGTGTGCCAGCATACCATTCCGCTTGTCCCTGCCTCCTGAGTGCTGGTATTAGAGGTATGTGCCACCATACGTGACTCAAATCACAACTATTTCTAGTCTCTTGCAGATCAATAATTTTATAAAAGAAAATTAAAATTTGTATTAAATTTTTTTTGATAGTGTTGGGTGGGCTTGCTTATTGCTTGGTAAGTGCTCTACCACTGAGTGACATGCTCATTTTTTTCCCTCTTCCACTGGGTGGAACAAAGAGTGTGAGGACTAAGCCCATTAGCAGAGCACATTTGTGTAGACTGCTCTATGGTATGCTGGCACACCACTCTGGGGGCTCCCTGCCATCTGTGTTATGGGAATCGCAACTGTGAGTGCCTAAGTGGAGAAGACACGTAATAGTAATAACTACTCCAGGCCACAACCCAGTAAGCCAAGAAACACAGGTTGTGCCTGTGTATGTGTGTGTGTGTGTGTGTGTGTGTGTGTGTGTGTGTGTGTGTGTGT
>CABHPR010132763.1:0-27129 GCA_902168415.1 Peromyscus melanophrys
TTTTTAACAGAATGAATTTTCAATATAAGATACAGAAAAATCCTGTAAGTAGCTAGAAAATATTTAATATAATTTTTACAGCCATGCCAAAAGAAAGAAAAATATAGTCCTGAAATTATAAAATATGTGAAGTAAAATTAAACTATGTTATCTTCAGCAATATGTCAGTCAGAGGAAACATATGTAATACAACACAGAAAATCTTTCCTAATATCCCTACAGGAAATAAAATGCTGAACTATCTTCAGTGGTACTTAGAATTAATCTTTAGTTAGAGAAAATACTAGGGTAACAAAGACCAATTCAATAAAATAGCCCTCAAATAAACTAAAATGATCTTGTAAAATAATACAATTTTAGACTATCTAGATTTACTAAACAGTAGAATTTATAACATCTGGAGGTTTAGATATGTGGCAGAAAATATTAGATATTCACTGAAATGTGTATTATTTTCAGCATCCTGGGCCTACATCTTAACTGAACAGCAAGCATCCAAGACAGTTAACATTTGATTGGCTTTGGTATAATGGAGTGGGATAAAAGTATGCCATTTCATTTTAGACACAGTTCCTAAAAAATGGGCAAACTTGGTGTAAGGCTCTAATTGCCAAGGGGAGAAAGAGGCCAACATAGAAGGAGAGAGAGGAAGGAGGGACAGATAACAGCAAGGATATTTGATAAGACCTCAAGTAAATGAACTCTTTTACATACATTTTACCAAATATATATTACGAGATGGAAATTTCCACAAGAGCTATAGACTATCTAGCAAAACTTCCTGCTGTGGGATGTCTTTCTGTACGCTGTGAATGTGTGTTGCTATGATTGGTTAATAAAGAAGCTGCTCTGGGCTATGGCGAGTCAGGTTATAGCCAGGCAGGAAATCCAAGAGACAGGAAGAGGGAAGGGCAGAGTTAGGAGCCGCCAGCTAGACACAGAGGAAGCAAGATGAGCAGGCAGAACTGAGAAAAGGTACCAAGCCACGTGGCTAAACACAGATAAGAATTATGGATTAATATAAGTGTAAGAGCCACTCAGTAATAAGCTTGAGCTAATGACCAAGCAGTTATAATTAACATAAACTTCTGAATGATTATTTTATAAGAGGGCTACAGGACTCAGGGGTCTTGTGGGACCAGAGGAACCTTCCAGCTACAACTTCCCATATCAGATATGAGAAGCCTGAATATAGACTGTTACTGTTGTACTTGAAGGTAAATATCTATTTCTGAAGACAACACACACCAGAGGAATCAAGTTGCACTTAACCTGAAAGCCTTCCTCCTTCATTCTAGCTTTCGTGCTGCCATAAGGTACTGTGTAAACTGCCAAGGGAGGGAAGTAATCAGTGGTCCTATCCAGCTTAAGTACCAATGAAATGTAGTGGATGTCCAGGACGGCAAGACATCCCTAATGGTCTAATAGTGGCACTCATATCTTGGTGGTAACCAACATCTGTCTAACTTAATGTAAAGCCCACTCAGTAGGAAATAAGTCATGACTGGTACTAGAAGTCTAGCCAATTACTCAGGACTAGTGGGGCTTTGACCCTCAGAATATGTCCTACTATGTCCCTTTGCTAGATAAACATAATTTTGAACTACATCTTAAAAAGTATCCTTGTGCCCATACTTATATGTAGCTTTTACCCTCAGCAAAGAAGCTTCTCTTTATTGCCAATAGAAACCATGGCAGATCTCATCTATTTCTCCTTCACTGGGCAATCCATGCATCCCTCTTAGGGTCTTATTTATTAGCTAGTTTCTCTAGAGCTGTAGGTTGTAGTCTGGTTTTCCTTTGCTTTACATCTAGTATCCATTTATGAGTGAGTACATACAATGTTTGTCTTTCTGAGTCTAGGTTACCTCACTCAGGATGATATTTTCTAGTTCCATTCATTTGCCTGCACATTTCATGATGTCATTGACTTTTACTGTGGAATACTACTCCATTGTGTATATGTGCCACATTTTCTTTATTCATTCTTCAGTTGAAGGGCATCTAGGTTGTTTCCAGGTTCTGGCTATTACAAACAATGCTACTTTGAATATAGTTGTACATGTGTCCTTGTGATATGACTGAGCATTCCTTGGGTATATACCCAAGAGTGGTATTGCTGGGTCTTGAGGTAGATTGATTTTCAATTTTCTGAGAAACCACCATACTGATTTCCAAAGTGGCTGTACAAGTTTGCACTCCCACCAACAGTGGAGGAGTGTTCCCCTTGCTCCACATCCTCTCCAACATAAGCTGTCATCAGTGTTTTTGATCATAGCCATTCTGACAGGTGTAAGACAGTATCTCAGAGTAATTTTGATTTGCATTTTCCTGATGACTATGAATATTGAACAATTCCTTACATGTCTTTCAGCCTTTTTGAGATTTTTCTGTTGAGAACTCTCTGTTTATATCTGTAGCCCATTTTTTAATTGGACTGTTTAGTATTTTGCTGTCTAGTTTCTTGAATTCTATATATATTTTGGAGATCAGCCCTCTGTCAGATGTGGGGTTGGTGAAGATCTTTTCCCATTCTGTAGGTTGTTGTTTTGTCTTATTGACCATGTCCTTTACCCTACAAAAGCTTCTCAGTTTCTGGAGGTCCCATTTATTAATTGTTGCTCTCAGTGTCTGTGCTACTGGTATTATATTTACATTAGGAAACTGGGGGTGAGGGGGTTAATGGAGGGCAAAGAATGGGGGATGAAAACATAAGGGAATGGGAGGGCTAAGCTGGAACAAGGACAGAGTGGGAGAGCAAGGAAAGAGATACCATGATAAATGAAGATATCATGGGAATAGGGAAAAACAGGGTGCTAGGGAAGTTCCCAGGAATCCACAAGGATGACTCCACCTTAGACTACTAGCAATAGTCAAGAATGTGCCTGAACTGGCCTACTCCAGTAATCAGATTAGTGAATACCCTAACTGTCATAGAATCTTCATCCAGTAATTGATGGAAGCAGATGCAGAGATCCACAGTGCGGAGTGAGCCCATGCTTCAGGAGTTCACTTGAGGAGAGAGAAGAGGGATTCTATAAGCAAGGGACATTGAGATCATGATGGGAAAATGTATAGAGACGGCCAGCCAAACTAGTGGAAACTCATGAACTGTGAACCAATAGCTGTGGAGCCCCCATGGGACTAGACTAGACCCTCTGGATATGTGAGACAGTTGATTAGCTTGAACTGTCTAGGGGGCCCCCAGGCAGTGAGATTGGGAACCATCCCTGGTGCCTGAGCAGGCTTTTTTCATCCCAGTGCCTATGGTGTGACACCTTGTGCAGCCTTGGTGCAATGGGGATGGACTTGGATCTGCCTCAACTGAATGTACTGGGCTCTGCTGACTCTCCATGGGAGACCTTGCTTTGGAGGAGGTGGGAATGGGGGGTGGGTTGGAGGAGAAGGCTGGGGGCAGGAGGAGGGAGGAGAGAGGCATCTGTGGTTGGAATGTAAAATGAATAGAAAATTTCTTAATAATAAAAATAAAAAAATAAAGAGGATAAAGTTATATTACCTAGCAAAAAACAAAGAAAGAAAGAGAGGAAGTAAAGAAGGAAGGAAGGAAGGAAGGAAGGAAGGAAGGAAGGAAGAAAGAAAGAAAGAAAGAAAGAAAGAAAGAAAGAAAGAAAGAAAAGAAAAGAAAAGAAACCATGACAGAAAGCATGAACAGACCACAAAGCAGAGATCAACATATCAAGTGGCACATAGGCCCCACCAATACATCTAAAACATAACTCCTACACCTATGGCTTGGGGAATATCTTAGAAGAAGAGGTAGAGAGATTGCAAGAGCCAGAGAACCAAAATATGTCTCCTGCAGGATTGTGTCTCCTAGAAATGTCAAAGTATATATAACCATAGTACCTCAACAATATTTCTTAAACAAGACCTAAACAGTGATATTATCTATAGCCAGACTTTAGTTGAACTGCCAGCTCCCAAATAATGACATGGAGACTTCTTATTAAATATGAAAGTTTGGCCTTAGCTTAGACTTGTTTCTAACTAGCTCTTAAAACTTAAATTAACCCATTTATATTAATCTACATTCTACCACATGGTTCATTACGTCTGCTCAGTACTTCTTGCTTCTTCCATGTCTGGCTAACAAATCCCACCTCTCTTCTTTTCAGAATTCTTATCTCTGCCCAGAAGTCCTGCCTATCCTCCTTGCCTAGCTATGGGGCATTCAGCTCTTTATTAAATCAACCAAATGGTGCCTTGGGAGAGATATACCCCCACAGTGTACAAAAAGATTATCCCACAACAAATAGCAATAGACACGCTACCACTGAAGGAGTAAATATCACAGGGTTCTAGTTCTAAACAAGAACTACGAGCAACTAATGATTGCTGACAGGGAATTAACCTTTCTCAGAGATGAGCCTGAGTTTATTATCCAATGCAAAGTTATGTTATTCATGAAATACAAGTCAAACTGAATGAACTCAGCAGGAGTATATATATTAAGGAAGTGAACGGAACAATTTTAGAGGGAGTAAAGGAGGACATGGGAAGGTTCAGAGAGAGGACAAGTAATAAAAAAAGTAATATAATCATATTTTAGTTTAATTTTTTTTGGTTTTTTTCAAGACAGGTTTTAACTGTGTAGTTTTGGGCCTGTCCTAGATCTTGCTCTATAGACAGGCTGGCCTCAAACTCAAGGAGATGTCTGCCTCTGCCTCCTGAGTGCTGGAATTAAAGATGTGCACCACCACCGTCCGACTGTTAAATTGATAATAAAAAATAGAAAACCCTAAAACCATCTACCTTTGTTGAATTCATCTACTAATTGTATGGGATGCAGATGACATAAGACTCCAAGCTATTATTCAGTTTGCCATATAACCAAGAAATAAGCTTCTAAAAAATAATGTAGAGGGTGTAGGGGGCCTTGGATTCACAGAGAAGCACTAAGAAAATCAGGAATGTTAATGACACAGCAATGTCTCCTCAGTGGAGGAGATAAAATCAAATACCTGCATTCCATCCAGAAAGTGGAGAGTGGATTTTGTTAACTACCTAGTGACCATTTTGCTGTCTGTGGAGGCAGACCTCATCATCTTTTTACTATAGAGGCCCATCTCATTCAAATCCCCCAGAATGTTTGCCCCAAACTCTCCTTCCCTATCTTCCAGGTTATAAGACCCATCCTCAGGGGAGATGTCACATGTACTTTATAGCCTGTTGACTTCTATGCTTTATTGTGCTTTAAGCTTTATTGTGCACCTATAACTGAAATGATTGCTGCCAGGAAACCTTTTCCCAAATTGTACTGTGTTTTAAATATGCCAACAATGAACTGTCCGGTATTAGACACCCCAGAGTCGGATCCAAGCTGACAAGTCATTCTGCACCCTGTTTTTGTTCTTATCTCTTCTAGCAGTTTGCTTCCTTGTCTGACACCTGCAGTGATGCCCTCAAAATAAGCTTTCATCTTGTGAGAAGCGTTTTGCTTATCAAGGACTGTATTTATAAACATAAGTTTAATCTTAGAGTGGTGTTAATTCTGACTATGCTGGGCAAAAAGCATATACATCCATAACTAGTGAAAAGACTGAGTGAAGTTGCTTTTAAAAGTGAGTAATATATTGGGTAAATGCCTAAATGTATCCCTACTGATGTTCTCTTCCTTATTCAATATTTATTGCACATTGACTCCAGCAAGCACAGTAATGAGTGAAGAGTGTGGTCCTGAATGCTTTCCTCAAGTGGCTAACAGCAGACATGGTCAATAATTACCTCAGAGAGCATTTGTAGGTCTTCTTCAGAATAAGAAAATTAAGTAATCAAAGTTCCAGAGACTCCGTACCAAAAACCACGGCCAAAGCAATTTTAGCATGGGTAACCTTCAAAGCACATAAAGTCAAGTGTCCATCATGAGGATAAATCAGTCTCCAACAAGATTATGTAGCAACCTCAAATTTTGGAAGGCTTGTGCAAATTTATACAACATTTTCAAAGTTACATAATATAAAAATGTAAATATTAATTTAATTATCTTATTTTTATAAATACGGAGCTGGGATATAAACCATCTGAACCAGGAGAAATGTCTTCAAAAATGAAAATTAGAATTTTAAAATAATTGTTCCTGTATATTTTTCCCCAAGGATAATTGTTTTCCCCTGAAGGTATATCAATAACATGTCATTATCAGAGGTTACTAAAATTCCTTCCCAGGGGAAAACTTGAACAATTTCTAACCCTCCTCCTCAGGTCCCATGAACAATCTCCCCCAGGATTCCACCAAAGATCACTCCGGAAAACCAATTGGTTTATTGGGCTTCGTTTCTGACAGGGTAGAGGTGAGAGCTTACTTTCAGGGGAATGGGAACTCCAAATCTTCATACTTGAAACATCTAATCCAGCAGGGAAGAGAGCTTCCTGCAGTCACTACCTGTTTGTAGAGCCCACTCTAGTTCCCCCCACACACAACTATATATACTCTAGCCTCTTTCCCAGGCACAGGAAGAGTTTCCAGGTGGCAGCAAGATATTCAGGAAAGAATCATGTGTCCTACCTTGACCTCTATTGAGGGGTATAAACTATCAAGAAGCCCATCTGAGTGATCTTTTGTAAGGTGGGCAGAGCAGACTGCCCCAAGATGGCAGTTTGCTTGGCTTTGTAGACAGTCACTCACTCATGTAACCAGCACAGAAAGACCTCTCTGTTTCCCTGGAATTGAGACCATAGTCATCTTCATGGGTAGTGTGGTTTTGAAGATACCACTCGCTATTTTAGTTAAAGAGATAAGCGACAAACACAGCACATGCTTGGAAAACACTTGATACATATAGAGAACAGTATTGTATGTGTTGACTTCTATAGGATTTTAAAACTCCAAAATGAAGTAAAATAATATATAAAGTAAGCATGTATTGTATAAATATCAAATTTGGATTATTATGATAATTTTACCATAAAGATAAAATCAGTGAGTTTGTTGAAGAACAATATGTTAGTAATGCTACAAAAAAAATCCCATATTGAGCTTTTCAGTTACATGCCTAACAGTATCCTAATTTCAAAATCTATTTAATTTATTTTCCATATATGCTACAAAATATTTCAATGTATATCCATAGATTAGTGTCTTGATCAACTTATATCAGAAAGCTTCTTCTTGTAGTATGTGAGAAGAGATCTACAACTGGACAATGCAGGAAGTAAGAGACCCGCACTCAGGCCGAAATAGTGTGACTCCAAGGAAACTATCTTCCACACACAAAAGGACTGATGCACATATGAACTTGTGGAGACTGTGAGCATGTAAACGCCTTCACAAATTCTAGCCAGATAGGGTCCCAGCACTAAGGGGAGAAGTTTACATGGGTCCCAACCCTAAGAAAGAAATTGTCTGCAATTTCAATGCTATATGCTGGAAAAGGGAAAACTGGTTTTCTCCAATGCTGTGTAACTGCGTATAGCAAACATGTCTCAGGCAGGTCCCATTCCCAAAAGTAATTAACTAACACAAAATGAACTGAATGGAATTTTGTGGACTTCTGGTTTCATTTTTCTTTGTTTTGACATATTTTGTCTTACTGGTCTTTTGCTTGTTTGTTTCGATTTTTGTTTTTATGGAACTTTTTGTGTTCCTTGGTTTTTCAAGGGTTTTGTTTCTATCTCTTTGTATTTTTGTTTGTTTGTTTGTTTGGGTTCTTTTGAAAGAGAGAGAGAAAGAAAGGATATGAGGTGAGGGAGGATCAAGTGGAGTCAAGAAATAGAAAAACGTGATGAAAATAAATTGTATGAAAAAACTTTTCCAAATCTTTAAATGTTTTTAAATATTGCATTTATTTTGTTGTATTTCATGGGTTTTGCTTTTTTTTGTCCATATCAACTGTGTGAGAGCGTTCTATGTTGCTAAGATTTTACAAATGCTCAAATATCATAGTTGCTGCCAAAATACTTTTCTGGGTGATTTTTTTTCAATGTGAGTCCCATTAGCACTGTGTTATGATTCCATTTACACTAGCCCTCATCAGTATTTTAAATCAAATGTGATGTATTTAGGAAAATGTGGTAGATATATAATGTCATCTAATAATAGCCTAATCTATGTGCTCCTCCCTAAAGATTTAGTGCAGTTTTTGACCATTTGGATGTTCTATCAGATGCAATGTCTGCTCAAGGTATTGTTTTTGTATGAGGGTGTTTCTATTTCCTTTAGAACTTTTATGGATAGCAGATTGATAAATGAATACACATACTAATATGTCCATGTTTATCCAATACCAAGTTTCACTGGATATTTTTCCTCTTCTCTTACTCATATTTTTCAGCATTTTACTTTATTTTTTCAATTGACATAGGAAACAGTACAAGATGCCAAATGCTGTTTCAATACCTATAAATGTCTTATGATTTCTAACAAATGGAAATATATCTATTTCTTCAGACTCTTTTTTTCAATTCACATTTGTTTATTAAAATTAAACAGACTGACAAAGTAAAGTGTTGCCAGGAATATAGAACATTTGAAACCCATGTAATAATAATACAAGTGGAAACCAAATGGTAAAATAACCTTGGACAATGATTTGGCAATTTCTTAAAGGTTGAATATACAATTATTATACAACCATCACAACTAGATGCTCTAGATAAATTAACCCTGTAACAGAGAGTTTTAGCAGTTTAATTCTCAATAACCAAAGATTGTACATAATTTAAATATTTATTATCAAATAAATGGCTAGACAACAGTGAATGTATAAATACAATAGAATATTCAACAATCAAATCTTTTAATGTAGGTCAGGGAGAGATCTCGTGATAACATCGTGGGAGAAGGAAGCTAGAGCAGTATGTACTCCACACTACATCATTTATGTGCACTGCCTGAACATCATTTATGTGCATTGCCTGGAGCAAATAGATGCAAGCGTCCAAAGGAATCTTATGGGAGCAGGAGGTCCTTGCTGGATCAGGAACAAAGTGGGAGAACAAGGAAAGAGATACCATGATAAATGAAGACTCCATGGGAATAGGAAGAAGCAGAGTGCTAGAGAGGTCCCCAGAAATCCACAAAGATGACTCCACTATAGATTACTGGCAATGGTCGAGAGGGTGCCTGAGCTGATCTACTCTGGTGATCAGATGGCCAAACACCCTAACTGTCATGATAGAACTCTCTTCCAGTGACTGATGGCAGCAGCGGCAAAAATCTGCCCCAGGCAGAGCTCCAGGAGTCCAATCAACAAGAGAGAGGAAGGATTATATGAGCAAGAGATATCGAGAGCGTGATTGGTAAAAGTACAGAGAAAATAGCCAAACTAGTGGAAACCCATGAATTGTGAACCAATAGCTGAGGAGCCCCCATGGAACAGGACCAGGCCCTCTGTTAAGTGAGACAGTTGTTTAGCTTGAATTGTTTAGGAGGCCCCCAAGCGGTGGGACCGGAACCTGTCCTTGGTGCATGAGCTGGCTTTTTGGAACCTAGTGCCTATGCTGAGACACTTTGCTCAGCTTCGGTTCAGGGAGGAGGGGACTGGACCTGCCTCAACTGAATGTACCAGGCTCTGCTGACTCCCCAGGGGAGATTTTGCCTTGGAGGAGGTGGGAATGGGGGATGGGATGGGGGGAAGGCTGGGGGGTAGGAGGAGGGAGGACAGGGGAATCAATAGCTGATATGTAAAATGAATAGAAAATCTCTTAATTAAAAAAAAAGCTTTTGGTGCTGATGGAAATATGAGTTTATTTCTGTGGATGGTTTCACAGGATTAACAAATGTCAAAGTCGTGCAGTTAGGTGATATGTTTATTAAAACTTATAAGGAAAAAATGTTTCTGGAACCAAAAATCCTGTCAAAATCCTCCATGTTGGGTCTTTTCTTGTTCTAGAAATACAGATTTGATAGACGTGCCTACATGGTACCTAATAATCTTGCTTCTACTCTCACAGAGTCTTCAAACTCTCTTAGGTATTTTCTTTTTTTACTCTGCTATTTTATTTATAAAAACTACATAATTGATTTATGTGAGCACATTTGAAGCACATCTGAAAAGGAAGAGATGGTAGATGTGATAGATCACACTTGTAATCCCAGCACTTGGGGGATCAAGGCACAAGAATCTACATATCAAACTTATCCTAACAGCATATCGTGTTCATCCCAAATAGAGGAAGGGCCCGATCTTACCCCCTTCTACCCACCATATGAAATTCCAATGAAAAATCAAATTTTATTTTTGGCTAAGGCAATATATTTCTGTTTGTTTGTTTGTTTTTCCAAGATAGGGTTTCTCTGTGCAGTTTTGGTGCCTGTCCTGGGTCTTACTCTGTAGACCAGGCTGGCCTCAAACTCACAGAGATCAACCTGCCTCTGCCTCCCGACTGCTGGGATTAAAGGCGTGCACCAACCCCCCTGGCCCTAGCAAAATATTTCTTGTATAGTTATCTCATTAGTTTTAATTATCTGAAAGGCTATAGAAAAACTCTATTGACAAGTTGTAACAAAGCAAGTATTGAAAAAATTCTTTGCATGGTTAATTAGAATATTGATTACTATTTTTTATAGATGAGATTCAAATTCAGACATAGCAATTAATGATACATGATCAATAACTTCTCTAAATCATGAGTTTTAATTAAATCTGTACTAATCCCAAATGTGCACTTTCTCTTTTTTTAATCAACAAATTAATATTCTTCATTGGTCAAAATTTATATTTGAATATGTTAATGAATTTTGTCCATTTCATAATCCTGAGCATACTCTAAACTCAGTCAGTCCATATATTATTTTCCTAAAACTTTATACTTTTACCTTCTGTTATGTTTCAATTCATTTTCTGTTATTTTTATGTTGTGTGGGACACAGTACTTATGTGGTTGAATTCCACTTATAAGAATATAAACTTATGCTACTTCAGTGTCTTTCTTTTCAAAGACCAGGTAAGAATCCATGTGTGAGCCTGTTTCAGACTTTCTATTACTTTACACAGTTTACCTTCTTGAATAAATACCATATGTTCTTTAATACTAGAGATGAATATGTGTTCCTAAATTTTATGTTTCATTCTTTTCCTTCAGAATTGTCTTGGAAATTCTAGACTTTCTGTTTCTGTTTGAATTTAAATTATTTAAATGTTACCTTCTGTTAAAAATAATCTAGAATATTGATAAGCAATTTATTTGTTACATTGATAAACTTTAAAATTGAAATTTTAAAAAAATTTATTAGTACATATTAATGTGCAAAGTAATAGATATCATTGAGACATTTTTGAAATATGGTTATAATGTATTTTGATTATGCTTACTCCCTCTATTAACTTCTTGTATCACCTTAAAATTCCAGTTATCTTTTAACACATTTCAAACAGACACTATTTTCATGTCTGTTTTTCCTAAATTCTGTATATAACTGAAATTATCCATTGCATGTCTTCTCGGGTCTAGTTCATTTTTCTTAACATGATGATCTTTAATTCAATCATCAATTGTGTAAAAATAAGATAACTCCGTTTTTCTTGGTAGCTATTTGTAGCTACATTTCCTACTGGAGTGAGAAGACAAGCTCCTAAGATTCAGGAAGTAAACAAAACTTAGAAGGATCAGGAAGTTCCTGAAACCTACAAGATTTACAAGCCCCATTTCCAAGGTTAGATAAATCGTAATAATTGTTAGACATAAGCAAGCCTTCTGTCTAAACTGCATACCAATTGCTCAGGGAGTTCCAGAGATGCAGCTTAAGAAGTTGTCATACTTCTAAGGACATTTCAGTTATTTAGCTGCCCTTGAATCACCTATGTTTTTTTTTAACTAACCCCAGAAAACTTACTGGTTCATTAAGAGAGTCATGAATTAAAACACCTCTTTGATCTTCTATTGGTACCCTATCTGTGGTGAATAGTTATTTGTTCATAAATCTTTGAAAAACAGCAATTTATACTGTATATATTGTATTATAAACTGAATTCTCATATAGCCATCTATTGATGGCATCTAAGGTGCATATTTAACATGGCAATTGTGTTTGGTGCTACACTAAACATAGATATGTAGCTTTGATTCTTTTGGGTATGTGTTCAGGAATGGTATAGCTGGAATACCTGGTTGTTTAAATTTGTAATATTTTGTGAAAAGTATTGATTTTCATAGTGAGTAGACTAATCTACATTTCCCATTACAAATTTTAAAGTTTTTTTATTCTCACATACTTGATTGAATAGTTGTTTTTGTTTCTTTATTAGTTTATTGTTGATGGTAGCCATACTAATAAGGATAAAACAAATCTCAATTTATATATGATTTGTTTTTCCCTGAAGACTAAAGATACTGAGCACATTTTATATAATTACTGATCACTTGTGTTCCTTCTTTTGAGAACTGTGTTCAGTTCATTGCCCATTTATTTACTTAGTTATTTACATGAGGGTCCTGTGGATTCCTTTAGTTCTTTCTATATTCTGGATGTTAATCTGTGGTCATATGAGTTGCTTGAAAGATTTTGTAGTTTGCCTTTTAACTTAGCTAATTATTTCCCTTGCTTTGAAGAAGCTTTTTAATATCATGATATTTTATTTGACAAGACATGAGATGAGATGCACTGGAGGCCTGTTCATATAGTTCATGCCCTTGCCTTTATATAGAATTATTTCCCCCCTTTTTCACTAATAGTTTCAGGTCTCATTACGGTTGTTGGCCTTCTTGGATCAATTTTTTGCAATGCTGATTTTGATTCTATAAATGCATATATCCACTTTGTCCAATACAACTTGTTAAAGATGTTGTTGCTTTTCTTTATTATGTTTGTGTGATTTGTTCAAATTCAGATATCTGTGGCTACAATAATTTATTTCTGTCTTCTATCCCATTGATTAACACATCCATGTGTGATTGCTACTCATTTTTATTAATCCTTTAAGAATTTTATACAATGTATACAATGTATAATCACTACCTCTCCCAATGCTTAACAAATATACTTCTCCCTTCCTTATTCATCCAATGTTGTATCCTCTCTCTGTCTGTCTGTCTGTCTGTCTGTCTGTCTGTCTCTCTCTCTCTCTCTCTCTCTCTCTAACCCATCAGTTTCAGTTTCTGCAGCACATATTCTCTAGGATATTTGACCTTCAACTGGAGTGTGGTAACCTTCAAAGGGCAGTACACTTAAAAAAATAATTCATCCTCTTGAGGTAGCTATCAACTACCATTAGCTCTTCACCTAATAGTACATCATACCAAACCCTCATCTCCGTGCTGGGAGTTGGTCTGTCTTGAACTTTCACAGGCATCACAACTCTTATGAGTTCATATGTGCAATTGTCCTGCTGTATCTGAAGAACTCTGTTTCACTGCAGTCACTCACTACCTCTAGCTTTCACTTTTCTTACACTCTTTTCCACAATGGTCCCTGAACTTTTGGAGAAAAGGGTGTAAAACAGATATCCCTTTAAGAACTGAGCACTCAATAATTTTTTATTGTTTGCACCTTGACCAATGTGGGTTTCTGCATTAATTGCAATCTATTGCAAAAAGAAGCTTCTTTGGTAAGGGTTGAATGATGCATTAATCTATGAGTATAATCATAGGTCATAAGGAGCCATTTTAATACTATATCCATTTAGGAGAATATGTATAGTAGGTTCTCCCCAAGGGCCTTTGATCTATCTAACCACAAGTTCTTGGCCTCAGTAACAGTGCCAGAAATAGCTTTCATCTTTAAACTACAATTTTGTGGTATACTTTAAAGTTAGGTATTATAATGCATTCATTGTTGCTCTTTTAGTCAAAGATTGCTTTGGCTATTTGAAATGTTTTTACAGGAATGTTAAATTTTCTTTTTTTTCTTTTTGTAAAGAATATCATTGGAATTCTTGTGATGTGTGTATTGAACCTATATATTACTTTAAGTAATATGGTTATGCTAACAATTTTTTTGCACTTCATGGATATGGGATTTCTTTCCATCTCTATTATCTTCTTCAATTTCTGTCTTTGGGGGCTTTAGATTCTCATGCAGGGGTCCATAATCTTCTGAGGCTGATTATTTGCCCTTATTTTCCCATTATTCTTTTCTCAATTAGTTTGTTATTGACTGAAAAGCTAACAAGTTTTATGTTGATAATTTGATACATAATAGATAATATTAATGTTATAGATAGCTGTTAGATAATATTCATTGTTGGTATTCTTAGTTCTTACAGTCATTTAAAGATGTGATTAATTACCAAAATCTCTGTAAATACTATACTGATCTAATATTTGGTTCCTTGAAGTAGATTCAGGATCCAAACAAAAATCATGTACAATACAATAAGAGTTAATTTTTTTAAAGATACATGGGAATACACAACAGCTGTACAACAGTAACAATACCATGGCATGAATAGAAAGAAGTGAGACTATTAGTTATCTCTCATTGTACTAAGTATATTTAAGTAAGCACTTAATATTTGGAGGAATCAATGAATTCACAATGTAGCACAAATCTTACCAGGTCTTATTAATAAAATCAAACCTGAGCCAGATATTGGGGTGAACGCTGGAAGATCAGAGAAGCAGAGCAAGCCACAGCCACCTCACCTTGCCAATTTCTCAGATGATCCTGTTTCCTCAGACTGGAAGCTTCTGAGTCCTCATTCAAATGGATCTCAGCTGAACTGTTGCTCAAAGCCTAAAAGCTTAACCTGCCCTAGTTCCTGGTTTTCATGCCTTATATATCTTTCTGCTTTCTGCCATCACTTCCTGGGATTAAAGTCTCACTTCCTGGGATTAAAGGCGTGAGTCACCATGCCTAGCTGTTTCTAGTGTGGCTTTAAACTCACAGAGATCCAGAAGGATCTCTGCCTCCCAAGTGATAGAATTAAAGGCATGTGTGCCAACATTTTCTGGCCTCTATGTCTATCTAGTGGCTGTTCTGTTCTCTGACCCCAAATAAGTTTAATAGGGTGCACAATATTTTGGGAAACACAATATCACCACATCACAATTTTAAAATAATGTTTATTTCTGAATTTCCATATATAGGAGATTATTTATAGAACTCTTAAATAGTAAAACATTAAAATTTTAGTGCTTTTTTCAATATGGATGTTAGTTATTAACTGGAATAGTGACTGTAATTTTTCAGCACAGTGGTATCAGTACAATTCTAATTATCAATTTTATTTTTCTACAAAAATGCAGAAGTGGAAATATGAATAAACCCTACAAAGTATTCTTAATCTTGATCCAATTAATATTAGCAAACTAATAATAAAAATGAAGTGTCCTTAGCAGTAGCTGTATATTAATACCAAATGTTATTGATAAAAGTACTCATAAAAATAATTGTTACAACTTTCTCTGTAAAATCTAGACTACTACATGGTAGCTAATAGTATTACTGTTCTGACCACTTAACTAGTCAATACAATAACTTTAAAACATATGCAGAAGACATACTTGGAACAATATAAAATGAAAAACTTTTGTTGTAAATAATGAATTTCATAGTATAAGAAATCCAAGAAAATATGATTATTTTAATTTAAAGGTATTTATAAGGTTTGGTGGATGTTAAAATCAATTAAAAAAAATAAAATTCTGAACACAATTACAAATACAAGCTGAAGTAAAATAAGGAATGTTTAACATAGCCACAAAATTAAATGACATAATAACTAATCTAAAAGTATATAAAGCAATTTTGTAGAAATTTATAAAACCATTGGGAAGATGTAAAGGAAAGTTTAAATAAATGGGATGATAGCAGAATTTTAATGATCAATTATATCTCAACAGGTTGTAGAGTTGATTCATTATAAACAACATAACAGAATACTCTTTCAAAAGACTTTCTAACTTGAGTGTCAACTGCTAAAACTAATAGTCTAGAAGAGTGATTCTTAACCTGTGGGTTGTGAGACCTTTAGGGGTCAAATGGCCCTTTCACAGGGATCACATATCAGATATCCTGCATATCAGATATTTAAATTATTATTAAAAATTACAGTTATAAAGTGGTAACAAAAATAATTTTATGTTTTGGGGTCACCACAACATGAGGAACTATATAAAAGTTTCAAAGCATTAGGAAGGTTAAGAACCACTGGTCTAGAAGATCTGAAATTCTTCTAAGGACAAATTTGTCTTCATGTATTATTTTGATAATATAAAGTTATAATAATCCAGGTATTAAGTTACCAGCTGAAAAAGGAACAAATAGATAAATGTAAGGGAATTGAACACTGGCACAATACATAATATATCAATTATTTCTATAGAAAAAGTAGTAACATGCATCAGTAAACTACTTTTCCATAAATCACTAGGAGACAGGTGTTAACCACTGAAAAAATAATTGTTTCATACTACTTTAGAGATTGATTAAAATGTTACAGTGAAAACCAGTATTTGATTTCATATATGCACAATCTTAAGTGACTAATAATTTGGAATTAATTTATGTGTAAAATTCACAAAAAAATTGATTGCTTACCATTTTAAACACAAAAGTTTATTTTTCCCTTAATAAAATTCCACATAAAAGTTTAAGCATGAGCCCTGAGAGAGGTTCTAACCATGATACCAATGAAAGATTATTTTGAGAATTTCCATGTTAAAGAAGAAAACATAAACAACCCACAAAATTGGGGGCGGGGGACAGGAATCGCTTAATGAACTCATAAAACATGCTCTTGTATTTTTGGTTGTGAGCCTAGCCTACTCATACTGGGTTGCCTTGCCCAGCCTTAATACATGGGGTACATGGGGAGGTGCTTAGTCTTATTGCAAGTTGATGAGTCATGCTTTGTTAGTATTCATGGGAGACCTGCCCTTTCCTAAACAGAAACAAAAAAGAAGTAGATTGGGGGATAGGAACAATGGTGGGGGAGGGAATGGAAGGAGATGAGGGAATGGAAACGGTGGCCAGGATGTAAACTAACTAAATAAATAAATAAATTTGTTAAAAAAAAATACTCAATTTAGAAATCATCACAGACTAGTTCATACTCACCAGGTGGTTATGGTAGTGTTGAAGCCACTGAACTTTGGTTAGAACAAACATCTTATGGAAAATCTGGGTTCTATATCTGAAGTAGTATGTGAATATCATTGATATGTTTCCATGCCCCTTAACTGACTAATGGCATAAGCCACTGATGCTTGCAAGAATGATATAGAAATACAATAAGAATGAGGTCAGAATAGCTTGTTCTCTAGCAGTGTCTCTGGCATTTCAAGTCACTGAAGATATGTCCTTCTACTTAGCCTGAGAGCCATGAGACATATCAGCTGTACCCATCTGCATACTAACTCTCATCCATTTGCAGGAACCATTCATTTCTTTCTCATGAAGAGATACAGCAATATTTGGCTGTGCTAGCCTTACAGTTTTCACCATTCTTTTCTGTGTTCTATTTTATTCTACCTAGTGTAAATAATCCCTTAACTGAGTTCATCTGAAATTACCCAGTTGGAGTGGCCTGTTTATTCTTAATAGGGTAATGATTATATATATATATATATATATATATATATATATATATATATACATATATATGTATGTATATATGTATATATATTATGTAAAAACAGGCAACATTACTAATTTGAGTATAAACTGATAAAATAAAACTTTGGGTATAAAAACAAAAAATGAGCATATATTACAACTCACTCTTTCCACTCCTAAATTTATCTCTAGTGAAACTATAAAAATGCCATTGTACAGCAACTTTTATAGAAGAATTTGGAAATAAACCAAATGTCAACAATAGTAGAATGGATCAATAAATTATTTCTTCTTAGAATGCTATATAAATTTAAAAGTGGGCTAAAGTAACATATGACAAAAAGTAATAGCTTAGACCAAAGTAAAATAATATAACAGATCTTAAAAAACAACCAACTCCAAATTACAACATGAACACTTATAAATTACCCACTCTAAGCTTCATTTTATATAAATTTCCAAGTGTAGAACACCTACAGAAAATCCATGAGACAATGATTTATGGAAAGCTATTATGTATTTAAAAGCATAGTGAACAAAAGAGAGTGAGTGAGATATTTCCAGGAAGCAATCTCTATAAAAAAATACATAGCAAATTAGTTTTTGAGCTACAGGACTGATTGAAGTAGAGTGACTCAGAGATTGTCTCCTCACTTAGATTTTTGTTCTAAGTTTATAAAAAAAATTCTGTGAGATAGCAAATCTGTCAATTTTTAATGATTTCCAGAAACGTTGCATAAAATTCATTGAATATCTATTCAGTGAGTATTATATTTAATACTCCAGATACTCCAGAAATATTTAGGTATCTTGAGAATATATAAGATATATATTGATATCTACCATTGCTGTTTTTTGTGGCATACTAGACCCTATTTACATAGAAAATTTCACTTAATATTTTTAATTACCTACATTAATGTCTTAAATTAATAGATGATAACATCAAAATCACAAACATAGCAGATAGTAGAACCATAAAAGAATAAAAGGAAGAAAATTACATAGTTGCATTAAAAGTCAATCTAAATGACTTTACTGCTTGTCAATCTGTATGATTTCATTGCCAGTCCATCTGAATGACCATTTTGCCTTTCAACCTAGGTGATTATATTACCTACCAATATGGATGATTACATCACCTATCAAACTGGGTGGCTGTATTACTTTTATCAGCACATTTGGAAGACCAAAGAGGGCAAATATTTGACTGAACCATGTCTAGTTTACTAGAAACTTTACTAGGAAACTGTCACCCAGTGATGAGAATTTTATAATATACTGGGAAATATCAATTATTACTTGCTTGAGTTTGTGAAGACCAGAAGGGAAGCATATCCCCAACTCCAGCAGGTTACATTGTTAAGGTTTGACTATAAAATGTCTCCTTTAGGACTAATATGTTAAGTGCTTGAGGCTCAGTTGGTTGTATTGTTTTGTGAGGTTATGACATTTTAGGAGATATTACACTGTTGGAGTATATAAGTCAAGTGGGGGCATTTGTTGGATGGTGCACCTAGTCTCCAGGTTTTCTTACCTCTATGCTACCTATCTGCCATGATAGAAGCAGTCTCCATTCCACATGCTCCTGATGTCATAATTCTCAGCTGCATGATAGGCTCATAGTCAATAGAGTTGAAGATCGTGAACTGAAATATCTGAAACTGTGAGCCAAAATCAGTATTTCTTCCCTTAGGGTGTTAATGTCAGGTCTTTTGTCATAGAAGTGTAAGTCTGCCTTATGTATAAATACATGAAGAACTACTTATTTTTTCTTTCTTAACCTAAAGTATATTCTTTCTGCATTTAAATGTGTAACATTTTTGAATAGTAACCAGTATCTTTATGATAAAGGCCATATTTAAAAAATGTTTTGATTACAAAGCATGACACATTAAATCATAAATTCTTATAATAATTCTTCATTGTATAATATTAATTAACTTAAGATCTGGCCACTTTCTTGGTAATCAAGCTAAAATTTCTCAATTTACACAATACTAAGATTTGTGGACACATATTATTATCATTAGATATTATTAGATAATTCCCCAGGATGTCTGGATCTCTCCAATACATACAGACTTTTCCCAAGGCTATCAATTTCCCTCAGCAATATGACAATAACACACTTTTGCTGAAGACATCACCTAATTATATCACTGAACATGCCAACTAGAAGCTTCATCCCCACTGACTAGGATTCATGGTGCTGGATGCACACTACTAAAGGAGGAAAATAATCATCAATATCACCCATGCACAAACCATGTGAATTACAACATCAACTTGTCTGCAAAATGTACTGGTGCAATGATGGCACAAATGTTATAGGAGTATTCAAGCACTTTTAGTTGGATTGAAGACTCACCCCATGAGATGGAACCCATTATAACACTGTTAGTAGCAAGGAAGATTAGACTAGACAGGTTACATGTCTTACAGGCAACCTTCTATCATTTTGCTAAAGAAACATAGGAATAAAATGAATCCTAATGACATTTGTAATCAGTGCATTATTCAACCATCTTCAGAGAAGTTGCTTCTTTCAGTAGATTGTACTTAAGACTCACAACTGGACAATATGCAGAGAGTGGGAGACTTTGGAGCACTTAGCTCTAAACAGAGTGATTTTTACCAAAACCCTCCTCTTCAGGACCAGAGATTTATTGAGAAGAGGAGGCCGAAAGAGTGTAAAGTGCTAAAGGTGGTGAATAGCTATAAGGAAACAGTGTCTTTCAGACACAACACGAAAGATACAAACAAAATCACAAGACTATGACAACATGCACAAGACACACACCAGTACAAACCAGATGAAATTCCAGCACAGAGGATAAGAAGTGGACACAAATTTCCATCAGTACCAATGAAGCTGGGAGGGGAAAAATTAGTTTTCACCCCTGGAATGTCACTGGGTACATCAACCACATTTCAAGACAGGCCCCACATCCAGGAGCAGTCGGTCAAAACAAAGTGGAATCCATGATGTTTTGTGTGTGTGTTTGTTTTGTTTTGGTATTTTTGTCTTATTGGATTTTGGGGGTTTGTTTTGATTTTCATTTTCAAATTTTTGGTTTTGTCTCTTTTGAGGGAAAGAATATAAATTAGGTGGGAAGGAATGTGGGGAGGATCTGACAGACTGGAAAATTATCATCAAAATACAATGTATGAAAAAAATAGAAAAAGAAAGATTTGACTTCTGTGGTATTCTATAAAATATGGACAAATTAGTCTCTGTACTATATGTATGATAAGACTTTCTTATCCATTAAATTCTACCTTTTAAGAAAAACAAAAGCATATAAATAGTAATGTAAACTAATGGTATGATGCTGAAACATGACATTAGGTAATCTTTAATAAGATAGGGGAGGGAGTAGAAAAGGAAAGCAGCAAGTTGCTTTGTGTCCCAGAGTTGTCTGTTAGGATCAACTTCCAACTCTGTGTCTCCAGCAGGTACAAATGCTCTGAGAGAGAACACACAAAACCTTCAGTTGAATTTCTTTTCATCATTTACCAAGCAGCTCATACTGGCTTAGTGTCAGCACTTTTCTAGTGAAGAATAAGCCTCTTTTGCTTTCCCAACCATGCATACAAACATCATCAGCAGCACAGTAGTGCAGACACGGGAAACATGGCACTGTCGAGGAGGTGGGAGGGTGGGAAATACAGCTCAAAAAGATACACGTGAACCTGTGAATCAGGATGTTACAAACAGTTTCACAAAATGAAACAGATAATTCAGGGGAAAGGAAGAGAGGAGAACTATTGATCCCATTTTTTCCTTTGATTAAAACACTAAACAGCCCGAAAAATGCCCGTGTGCCACCATATTCTATTTTCTGAATGTGAGTCATTATTCTGTTCCTTCTCTTTCTCTTTAGTCTAATTATAGCTATCTTTTATACAGCTTCTCATTGAAACATAAATAAATGACCACATAGTAATTTATTATTGTAGTGTTCCTAATTTTTTTAAAATGTTATTAAGTGGAATTAGCCTCAGTGTCAAAGAATATTTTATGTGCTGTTTTGTAGATAAAACACTGGAGAAGAAAAAAGCCATTTCTGAAAACCTCCTTTACTGACCCACTCTGCCTGACTTCCCCTCTCTTCTATCATTAAGGGTGGATTACATATCAACAATATGTTACTAAGACAATCAAAGAAGCAACAATCACTTTCCTCCACATATTGAAACCTTTGTGATTTTGTAAGCTATCTCTTGTGGCTGCTGTAGACACCCTGCTTTCCACTATTAATTTTTCTTACTTTACTGGTCATCTTTCTTAGGGACACAGGGAAGGGGGTGCACAAAAGATAGGAGAGTTCAGAGGGACTAAGAGATGAACATAATAACAGTAGGTCAGTTAACAGGCAGTCTGATGGGTAAACTTCATCCTGTACAACACAGTAGTAGGATTTTCCATTCTTCAACTTCCACAACTGAAAAAAAGTATAGATTAAATATGCAGAGTTGGAAAAATTATTTTAGCCCAGAAAATTCTATCATGTAAATTTAAAAAGACTAACATGAAGTTCAAATTAAACTCTAAACCAGAAATTATCCACACTTTTTTTCTTAAAATGTAAGTTTGTCGGCTTTTCCTTGACATGTGTGCACTTGTGAATGTTCATAGTAGACTCACATAAAAGATTTTCTCTTAGAATGCATAAATTGGTCTTTTTAAAATGAAATTTTATTCTTTGAAAATTTCATGCATGCATAAAATGTGTTTTGAGAGCATATCCACTCACATCCCCACCCCTTCAGTTTCTCCCATATCCCCTGTACCCTACCTACTTCACGTTCTCTCTATGTACTTTTTAACCCCACTGAGTACACTTAGTATTGTTTGTATATGCATGGTTGTAGGACTAATTTCTTGGACAAGGGTAGCCTATCTGGGGTACCTTGAAGAAACTTCTTGCCCTCTCCCAGCAGCCAGAAATTGTAAAGAGCTCTTAAAGTAGGGGGTGGAACTTCCTAAGCACTTCCAAAACTCATGTTGGGATTTTGGGGAAATTGATCTTGATCAGGCCAAGTGCCTATAGCCACAGATCTTGTCAGTTCATGTGTGAAACAGTCCTGTCATGTTCTGTTACAGATGGCTACTCCCTCTGCCTTTTATGTTCTTTCTAGTCCCTCTTCCATGATGATCTCTGAGTATTGAGGGGAAGGAGGTGAAATAGAGTTGCCACATGTAAAGCTGAGTATTCCATGGTCTCTTATTCTTTATATGCTGATAAGTTGGAGGTCTCTGAATTAATTAATACCTATGGCAAGGAGAAACTCCTTTGATGAGGGTTGAGAGATGCACTAACCTATGAATCTTAAAATATGATTTATAGGGCAATTTATTATAAAGTCCATTTAGCGAATAATAGTATTAGTAATAGGATCTCCCCTAGTGAAAATCATTTTAAATTTGGTATTACTAGAGGCAATATTTATTTTATGAGTGTGTAAATATCAATTCTCATATAAAAAGGGAAATACTGAAGCATGCAGCTTAAATAGAAAACTCTTGTAAAAGATTAGCTTCTCATGTCAGTATGCCAATCAGTATTATCTATTAACTAAATAGCAATAACTATGCATCTTGATCTTAGCATTCATTTGATATCCATCCCTATCATCTGTAAATATATCCACAGAAGAATATGCGGACATTTAAAAGCATTTTCTGTTGCTGGAGAGCTTCTCTCCAGCTCCCAAGTCCCGCCAGTCCCTGGTTCCATGACCGAACCCATTCATAAAATAAACACACAGATGCTTACATTATTTAAACTGCTTGGCCTTAGCTCAGGCCTATCATTGTCTAGCTCTTACTCTTATATTTAGCCCATTTCTATTAATCTCTACTTTGCCACGTGGCTCGTGGCTTACCGGTACTTTACATCTTCCTTCTCCTCTCTGTGGCTCCAGCCAGTCTCCCTATCCTTCCTTTCTCCTCAATTCTCCTCTCTGTTAGTCCCGCCTATACTTCCTGTCTGGCTATTGGCCAATCAGTGTTTATTGACATATAGCGATATCCACAGCAATTTTCTTCTTTGGAAGAAAATATAATTGGGAAGGTAAACAAACTTAATATATAAATATATAATCAAAAATGTTAAAGCACTTCAAGTTTCAAATTTCAAATTGCTAGTTAACGACTCGCAATTCTGAGGCAATGTGGAAAATACATTTTTCTTTCATCTAGAGATTCTTTTGAGGGAAAAATTCACATGAAAACGTAAGCTTAGCATGTTCACCAAAGTTCCTCTTGGAAGTCACAGAGCACTTGTTTTCCCCTCACTTCCTCTTTTGACTGGCAGCCTCTCTGCAGCAGGCTTTCCAACAAACTCATGTTGCTTTCCTCAGACGTTGTATAGTGGTGACTGAAATATGACAATGGGCAGCCAGAGGACTAGAAAAGAGCTAAGTCCTGTGCTGATTCACTATGCCTCGCAATCCTACCTTCTCAACAGTAAGTAATAATACTGCTTTAATTTACTCCTCCTCTTTTCTGATACAGATCATTAAATGTCACTCTTAATACATCAATTATGTGATTATCTAATGCAGTCATGCTTCTCTAGACTTGTGAGTTGCTGTTTCACAGTAAAGAAACATCTGTGAGAATATAGCATATTGGAAATAAACAAAGACTTTGTCAAACATAAACACGTGTAGTGCTCTAAATTCACATATTGTTATAATGTTACTGTGGTTGTGGTATCCTTTGGGGGTGAGATATGATGTCATCCATCAAAAGAAGCAAGGTCTCTGTCACAATTTCTCCTATTAATGACAGACTTGCAGATTCCAACTAAATGTTCAGCCTTTAGTCTCCTTGTGTTGCTTTTTCTCTCTCTCCCACCATCTATCTCTGTCTCTCTCGTTGTCTCTCTGTCTCTGTCCATGTCTCTCTGTCTCTGTCTGTCTGTCTGTCTGTCTGTCTGTCTGTCTGTCTCTCTCTCTCTCTCTCTCTCTCTCTCTCTCTCTCTCTCTCAGTTCTTCATGGAAGATTCATGTTATTTCTCAGTTCAGGGTGAGAACTTTCTGAGGCGTGGCAAAGACAGAGGCAGACTCTTTTTTTTTAATGAAGCTCAAGAAATATTCTTGATGTTATATTTTTTTTGAAAATGTGCTTAGTAAGTTAGCTTAGTTAAAACTGGCCCTCAGGACTATAGGATTTTATGCAACTAAAGATATATCAACTACTACTGACTGATTGACTAAGAACAATTATCAGTATTTTAAGCTAAGAATAATAAAGCACTTCATTAACATATAATTGTCCATTCTTCTCATAAATAATTCAAACTTTATATGCTCTTTTATAAATTAGTTAAATTTTGTGAGTTTTACATATTGTCATTTAACAAAATACTAAAATTTAATAACAGTTTAATTGTGTTAATTTTCATAATTATACTTTTATCATGAGAATCTAAAGACAGAATTTTCTTCAAAATTAAATATACTCTTAACAAAGAGGGACTAGAAAAGATGTCTTTAAACCATTTAGAAAACAATAACTACCATCACCAGACGGAAAGCAAAGCAGTGTCACAAAGCACCATGTTCCTTTAGGTGTGCCTGTGTTCCCCTCACAGATAGAGAGGAAGCAAGGGAACGGGGTGTGCAGGCTCCTGGGGTTTATGACCAGTAGGTGTGGGGATCTCCAGGGCAGGAACTCGCCAGACTTCAGAGCTTGGCTGAATAGTAGACAACTTACCAGAGAGGCAGAGGGCAGATGACACTGGGCTTCAGGCCTATGACAGCTGACTGATTGGGAAGGAGACAAGATGCTCCTGTGTGGACACAGGAAATCTGCGTGTTCCCCATCTTCCTACTGACTACAATACATTCTATTCTAGAGCAATAAGTGTGAGTTGTACATCACAGCAGGTGTCCTGGAAGCTTCAGCTATAGGGAGGGCAGTGCAGGCCTAATAGAAGAATTGCATCTAGACATGGGGACACGCAGCTGAAATCAGGTGCAGCCTTTGGCGTCCAAACAGTATGAGAGGAATGGGAGGACACCGAGGATGTAAATGACAATCTGGTGCACTAACTGTAGAGGGGAAAAGGCCTTGTGCACACAGTTAAGCACCAGAGAATCCAGGAAAGTTAAATACACACTCTTCAATGGAGTTAGGTGCTTAGCTGTTTTCCTGGAATGCTGGGAGGAAATATAGTTTACAACCCAGTAAACTGTTGCTACCTGTTGAGCCAAGCCCCTGCCCATATCTTTCAAAATTTATGTTTTTCTTATCCCTGACCCTTTGCCCTTAAAACTTTGAGCATTACTCCTAGGCCATAATACTCATCCCTGTGAGAGATGTCATTTGTGCAACAGCCTAAGTGATTTCTACAAAGCTTAGGGCCAGGCCAACCCTGACACCCACAGGCATTATGTTTACCTCAGTCCATCTCCCTAGACCTTAAATCTTGAGCACTATCTCTGAGTCAATAGTTAGAACCCATCTTTGTGAAAGAGGCCAGATGTCCTTTGTGAAGAATCTCAATGTGCCAGTTGGTGGTGGCACACACCTTTAATCCCAGCAGAGAGAGGCAGATCTCTGTGAGTTTGACTCCAGTCTGGTCTAGAGAGTAAGTCCAGGACAGCTAGGGCTGTTACACAGAGAAACCTCATCTCAAAAAATCAAACAAACAAAGAAGAATCTTAAAGAAAACATGTCTTAAAATTGTTAAGCACTTTGGACTAAGTTAATTGTTACCAGAAAACATTGTTTTTCCAAAATTGTGCTGTGCTTAAATATGGCTAAAGTGAAATGATCTGAGTCAGACTCTGGAAGTCCTGGCCCAGCACCTGCTACAAAAATCAGGCTGCTTCTTTCGTCCCTCACTCTTGTTATGGAATAATCTTTTGTACACTGTGAAGATGTGTCTTTGTCAAGGCAACTTCTGATTAGTTTAATAAATAGCTGAATGGCCAATAGCTGGGCAGAAAGAGCTCAGGTGGGACTTCCTGGGAAGAAGAAGGAGAGGGAGGTTTGCCAGCCAGATGCAGAGGAAACAAGGCATGCAGGAGGAGAGGTAAAAGCCAAGAGCCATGTGACAGCACACAGATTAATAGAGATGGGTTAATTGAAGTCATAAGAACTATTTAGAAGCAAGCCTAATGTAAGACCAAGCTTTCACAATTAATAAAAAAATATAAAAGAATATATGTAAACAAAATTACACCTAGAATGAGGAACAAAGCCAAATATTCTCTCTTGTCACTACTTAGCTATCAAAATAAGGCAAAAACATAGTGATAGGGAGGGAGTGTAAAACAGCGAATTAAATGGTGGATCTAGAGAGATGACTCAACAGGTAAGCACTGCTTGCTGCTCACGAGGACCTTAGTTCAAAGCTAGCAGCCACATAAAAAGCCATGCATGGCTGCACACCTGCAACCCCACTGCCGTGGGAGATGGAAGGGAGGTAAGAGGATGGTTCGGGTGCTGGATGCAGACCACAGACCAACTCCAGGTTCAGTGGGAGACACTTCCGCAAGGAAACAATGCAGAGTGCCAGGGTCAGACACTTGAAATCCTCCTCTGGCCTCCACTGGCACAGAGGTACACTCACCCATGAACACCCAGCTGCAAACACATACACACATGCACACACACACACACACACACACACACACACACACACACACACACA
>CABHPR010132764.1:11740-32486 GCA_902168415.1 Peromyscus melanophrys
GCAGCTGGGGAACAGGTGGACGGGCAGGCAGCTGGGGAACAGGTGGATGGGCAGGCAGCTGGGGAGGCTGCGCCAACTGTGGGAGACCCAGCTGAGTTGGGAGTCTTGGGCCCTTCATACACACACACCAGGCGTCAGGTGATAGGCTGGTGTAGGGCCATGCTATCACAGTATTAGGTCTATCACTTCTTGGGGGCCAGGTGAGGGAATTATACCCTTCCCAGCATTTGGTGTATCTACTAAGTGTGGTGATGTATTGTGTTCCTAATATATTGTGCACCCTATAAAGTTGATCTGAGGATCAGAGGAAAAAGCCAGCGACTATATTAAACATAGAAGTCAGGCAATGGTAGCACACAGCTTTAATCCTATCACTCAGGAGTCAGAGATCTGTCTGGATCTCTGTGAGTTCAAGGCCACACTGGGAACAGAGCCAGGCATGGTGGTGCATACCTTTAATCCCAGCACTAACCATAAAGGTCTGGAGGTCTGTACAGACAGACAGGAAGTGACAGAGCTGGGCAGAGAGAGGAAATGAGATGGCAGAACAGAAAGGCATATAGGTGTGGGTATACAGGAAGTAGGTCTCTTTGGAGACTGAGGTGTCAGTGAGGTGAGGTTGTTTGTGGCTTGTTGTATTTCTCTGATTTTTCAGTTTTTCACCCCAGTATCTAGCTCCGGGTTTTTATTAGTAAGACTGTTTAGCAATTCATCTTACAGCTAAGTTCTTAGCCTGGTTTCCCTGATAGTGCACTCAAATACCCCGACAGTCTCAATTCACTCCAGTAAACTTACAGAGCTACTTCTTTTCTACTCCCAGGAATAAGTCATCTATCAGTCTGTGCTGCAGGGGGAGGAGGGTCCCATCATCTCCCTCAAGATGGAATCAAAGGCAGCTTTCACAATGGAATGTCCTAGGGCAGTGAACAGTTTGGAAAGCCACTGGTTTACTCAATATGGACTAACTTGGAGTAGGGCATAACCTGATCTCAATAGGTATCTTGCTTAAAAGAAGGTAATCACATTTCCTCACAGAGCATGCAATGCTGGGGAACTAGATGAGGGACAGGGAGGACTCACCAAGCCTGGCCTGGGATGAGAAAGGCCAGCCTGTGAAACAGCTGCTTACCCCAGCTCTGTAACTTCCACAGGAAGTCTTTACCCCAACAAAGGAACAAGGAACGAGGATTTTCTTGTTTTGTTTTTCAAGACAGAGTTTCTCTGTGTAGCCCTGGCTGTCCTCGATCTCGCTCTGTAGACCAGGCTGGCCTCAAACTCCCAGAGATCCGCCTGCCTCTGCTTTCCGAGTGCTGGGATCAAAGGTGTGCACCACCACCATGGAACAATGTTTTTTTTTTTTCCCCTTTTTTCTTTTTAGTGTTGGGGAATATACTCGGGACTCATGCCGGCTAGTAAGGTGCCACTGAGTCACATGTCCCAAGTGATTTAAATTGGACAGTGTACATACCAGTTCTGAGGAACCCAAACTGCTCTTTCAGAAAGAAGGAGTTGTCATACTTTTAAATCACATGCATTTTAAGGTCATTTTTCGCAAACTCCTGAAACTTATCTAGAAGTATGCCACCACTGCAGTTTCTCTACCTGCACACTCGGGTTTTTGTTTTCTTCTTTAAACTTGTTCCTGCTTATTCATCAGGGTGATGTGGCCAACACAAAGGCAGGAAAATGACTGGCCTCTGGCCTCCCTCCAGCTCATCTCTCCTCTAGTTTTCAGTCTCTGCGTCTAGAAATGTTTGAGACAGGCATGGTGGTGCACATCTTTTTTTTTTTGTTTTGTTTGTTTGTTTTCGAGATAGGGTTTCTCTGTGTAGCTTTGCGCCTTTCCTGGAGCTCACTTGGTAGCCCAGGTTGGCCTCGAACTCACAGAGATCCGCCTGCCTCTGCCTCCCGAGTGCTGGGATTAAAGGCGTGCGCCACCACCGCCCGGCTGGTGGTGCACATCTTTAGTCCCAGCACTCCAGAGGCAGAGACAGGTGGATCTGTGATTTGAGGCTCGCCTGGTCTACATAGTGAGTGCCAGCCAGCCAGCACTACATAGTGAGACCCTATCCCCCAAAACCAAACAAGCGGAAGTGTATTTAGAGAGTGTCTCTATGTAGCCCCAGCTGTGTTGGATCTTTATATGTAGACCAGGGCTGGTTTCAAACTCAGGGGGACCTGTCTTCCAAGTGCTGGGACTAAAGGCGTGCACCACCACACCCAGCCACGGACCTATCCTCTTGACCTGGACTGTCAACTCCAAACTCCCCAGTTTGCTGTGAGAGGCACCAAAACTGACATGTTTAGTTTCTATAAATGTTTGGCACAGTAATTCTATCTGAATCTATTAATTTTAGAAGCTCTGGCTATTGTTTTGGATATCATCTTTTAAAAATGTTTATGAAGTCAGTCCCCCACTACCACAAATTATGCAGTCTAGTTCCCCAAATTTGGGGGAATCGCAGGGGTCAGCACATGGCATGCAATGGATAAGCCTCACCCTGGGAAAACCGCCGTCCTGATCTGCTCTAGTAAGAGTAGACTTACCACAGCTTATGAGAACACTGGTGTGTAAAACACTGGAGTCCGCTCCAAGCATTTAAAAATGGCAATATCAATGGATGTGTAAGTAAGGGGGAATTTTTTTGAGGGGTCCCACCTGAAGACAAAGAACTAAAGGAAACTAATGGCTGCTAGAATTCACCTCTCTGAGGGATGAGTCCCCATATTGTTTGTCCAATGCAAAGTGGACAGCCTTGTAATCACACACACAAACAAAAATGGACCCAGCAGTTTTACTTATATATTATTTGTGCACACACACACACACACACACGTATGTGCATGTAACAAGGACCAAAGAAAAAGTATCAACCTGTGGGAGGACTGGAGGCTCAGAAGGGGGAAAGTGATGTAATTCTATTTCAACTAAAAACATTAAAAAGAAATTATAAAGCTTTAACTGTATGAATGTGCTGCCTGCACATATGTGTGTGTGCCACATGTATGCAGTTCCCATCAGGAGGGTGTTAGATTCCCTGACACTGACTTTAAAGATGCCATGTGGGTTCTGGGGACTGAATGTGGGTGCTCTAAACTGCTGAGCTATCTCTCCAACTTTGTTGTTGTTGCTTTGAGCCATTGTGAATGGATCCCCACCACCACCACCACTTGCCAGCAAGCTAAATAACAGAGAAACTGGGCACGGTGGCACAGACCTTGAATCCCAGCACAAGTTCAGAGGCCAACTCATTCTACATAGTGATACCGTGTCTATAAAAAGAAACCAATACTGATTTGTAATTTTTTCTCTTTCTTGGGGACAGTGTTTCTCTGTGTAGTCCTGGATAGCTCTGTAGATCAGGCTGGCTTCAAACCTGCCTGCTTCTGCCTCCTGAGTGCTGGGATCAAAGGTGTGTGCCACTACCAACTGGCATCTTTTTTTTTTTCTCCAGTTTTTGAGACAGGGTCTATGTAGTCCTGGAGCACATTATGTAGACCAGGCTAGCCTCCAGTTCCTCTCGTTGGTCCCTTAGATATGAAGTCTCTCATCTTGGTGTCCTAAGCCTTTGGTCCTTCTGGAGGACAAGCTGGCTCTCCTCCAGTCTGTCACCATGAAGGGAGGTTACAATGTCAAAGCCTTTTTTTTTTTTCCTTCTGTGTAGCTTTGGAGCCTGTCCTGGAACTCATTCTGTAGTCCAGGCTGGCCTCGAACTCACAGAGATCTGCCTGGCTCTGCCTCCGAGTGCTGGGATCAAAGGCGTGCGCCACCACCACCCAGCTTTGTCAAAGCCTTTTCTGCATTCCTGAGCACCAGACTTGAGAGGCCTCATAACACTGACATGTCAAACCATGCTTGTGTACCTGGGCTGAAACCTACTGCTTCCGGTACCTTTTTGAGCATGTGCTCAAGTCCACAAGACTTTTGGCTCTCCTGGCGCTGGGGTTGGACAGTTCTAAGCCACCTCAGGTGCTGGACTCAAACCTGGGTTGTCTGGTTCACCCTTGTTTTTTGTTCTTGTATAGGGAACTAGAATTAAAAACTCTTGTCACATGATGGCTTAATGTGGTCATACCACATTTAACTTATTGCTACTTCATGGTAACCACACCACCTCCAACCTTTTACCTAACTAGCCTAGCATCATCCAAACCTGCCTTTCACTAAGTGTATTTCCTTACTGTCCTCTTAAATCAATCTGCTCTGAGTATCAATCACTCTTGCTGGCACTGAAGGCATGTGAGCCCAGCCCAGACCTCATTTCAATGTTCCTGTGTTTTCTCTAAATACAGAGCACCTAATTCCCTGCCGGGTTCCACCCTCCTGAATGCTTAAGGGAAGTTCCTTGTCTGTGTATCCTGCATAATGGGCGTTAACAGCTTAGATGCAAGATTGTAAAACATCGGTAGCGGAACTTCTGCCCTCCGGGGCCCTCCCATTGTGCTGTAAGCCAGTATTTAAGACCTCTTCCCTCCTTCAATAAACAGCATTCAGCATTAAAAAAAAAAAAATACTGAGCACCAATGGACCAGGATTATACACTTAGCATTTTTATCCCCCCCCCCCCCCTTTCAAGACATGGTTTCTCTGTTTAAGTCTTAGCTGTCCTGGAACGCACTTTGTAGACCAGTCTTAGCTGTCTGGAACTCAGATCTGCCTGCCTCTGCCTCCCCAATGCTGTGATTGAAGGTGTGCACTCACCACCGCCCCACAGCATTTTTATTCTTTACGCATTTATATTTGGCACTATGGTCAGCACTTTCTGCATAGTTAAGAGAACAAATGAAACGTCTATTGTGTGAGGAAGGGGCACAACTGTTGGGGGTTAGAGGACAACTTGTGTACGTTGTTCCTCTGTCATGTGGGTTTTGAAGATTAAAGCCATCAGGCTTGGCTGCCAGGGTTTTTACTGGCAGGGCCATCTCATGTCCAACGCACAGGCGTATAGCAGGACTGTTTCCTAGTTATTTGTACATGTCCATGTAAAGTCACTAGAAATGACTTTACACAGGTCAATCAAAATCCCCATGTCACCAGAACCAGACAACTGCACATTTTGGGGAGTTTTGAATTGTCAACAAAGTTAACGGCAATTCTTCCTCAGCCTCCTGACCCCTGGGATTAGACAGCTCAATCAAGATACTTATCATCCAGGAAGCAGCAAAGACACTTGACAGATCAAACGAAAACAGGAAGAAAACCAGAAGTCAGGAAGGCACAGAACTCAGAGTTCAACTGAAACACCAGCAACCCATGGAGTCTAAAGGCAGGAGGGAGGGGACCCAAGCAAGCAGAGCAGCGGGGGCCAGAAACCCAAACAGCAGCACTTACTTGTCTAAGAATAAAAGCTGTCATTTACTGTATTTGTCTGTGACACAAACACGAATCTCTTATGCTCACCAATGAACACTGAAATTCCTATCAACAGTTCTATGCATCACATTTGATCGTGGGTTTTTTTTTTTTTTTTTTAGGATGTCTGTTTCTTAGGAGGTGGTACACAAACACCTATAGGGCTCAAGTGATCCTCTGCCTCAGCTAGAAGTAGCTGAGTTGTCAAGGGATTTTAATCCTGGTTTTTAAAACAGAAAACCAGCATTTTCTAATTTAAGCCCATCCTGAGAATATCAGAACATAGCATTTTTCATGCTTATTAGACACATAGTCAAAAACAAAACAAAACACAACAACAACAAAAAACCCCCAAAACAACCAGGAGCAGAGGTAGTCCTTACCCAACAAACTTTAATAAAAAAATTATATAAGAAGCACCCTGCTGACAGCTTAAGAGTTGAATCTACAAAGGGTTGTAAATGTCTACCTTCAAATATTTCAATTTCTCTAGTTTTTGGCCAAGTAGACATCAGACAACAGAAAACTTTCTGAATGTTACTAGACAATTAAGCAAACTTTTATTGAAGCTTACATTGTGGTACAGAAATACATTTCAACTGATTAAAAGCCCAACACCAACAAAAAGAAATTATGGCACCCAAACTTCCCCTCCTGCAAGGATCACTATTCAATCTACTGTTGGTTTTCTAGGCTTTTTCCACAAGAACCTATGCAAATTTCAACATTAGAATTTATAATTCTATAAGATCGGGGAATGAGACCTCAAACCAACAAAATCTAGTGGGTTACAAAATCCAGCTTAAATAAGCACTGGTCCTCCAAATAGCAATTCAAAACATTAGGTGCTGTGCTCATTACAGAATCAGACTGATAAAGCTGATTGGAGGCTTCCCCAATGAAGCATTCAATCAACAGCATGCTTAAAGTGAAAATCCAGACAGTGTTCCAACCACTTGATTTCAAACCAAGTAGATTCTATGTTTAGAAACGCTAAAAAAGTGTTTCGTTATAAATACGGAAGGAACAGAACATCACTGCATCAATCCAGAAACTACCAAGAAAACAGTACGAAGGCAATAAATAGGAAATTAAGTCCATTTTGCTCCTCTCCCAGCTGTTTAAATCCCACAATATCTGCAAATGCCACTAACATGCCAACTCTTGAAAGCCTGTATTTCTAGCCCCATTAAATATTTCAGACTATTGTGTTGTTTTGTGTTCATACATTTACTACCGGGCTGAGTAACCTGGATAGTCCTCACTCTGGGCAGTCGTTCATTGGATCATGTGAACACCATGGTGAAAGAAGACCACACAAACAACTCACATGCATCACACACACACACACAAAATACAACTTCTAAGTCACAGATGGAAATGCCACAGATTCTCCTTTGAATCAAATTTTCTTTTAGTAGAAATTGGTGGCAATAGGTTAAAAATTGACTGCACGTACCAACTTCAGAATATCTAGGATTAAATATCTGCTTCGACTTAGTGGACTTCCTCCGGTCACTACTTCATAAGTCAGTGAAGGCATGGCAGGTCCTCCATTAAAGCTACAAGTGCACTGCATAGCCGACCGGTTCCAGTGAGTTTTATTTTTTTTAAATGGGTTCTCTCTGCTAACTACCCCTGGAGACCGAACTCTTTTCATTTAATACATTCAGTTTTGTCATTTATCTTCCACAGTCCATGCCAATAAGGAGGCCCCATTCTTATGCCTTAAAAAAAAAAAAATCAAGCCAGGGACCACCTCAAGCATCCCACCTGGGGTATAAGATTACTATATAAGCCCTGTGTAGCCCTGTATTGCTTTAATGCGGGGAGCAGTGAGTTGAGGGAAGAGGAAAAGACACTGTGGTGAGAGAAGAAATCAATCACAGGACTATAAAAGCTGGAACAACTATTCAAACAGTAGAACACAAGACAGTAACCCGAATCAGCATTTTCTTACAAGGACTCAACTTGTGGAAGAAAAACTTTAATTGCCATTGCATAAAACACCTGTATGAAGTAAAAATTGGTCTTGAATAACATTAGTAGAGAATATGCTCTAGAAAGTGGAGGTAACTGGATGTAAAAACTCTGGCAGCAATTTAATAGAACAGTCGCAGATGGTCAGCTGAGGCCAGCATCTAATGAGGACGAAAGCCTTGTCTGTGGGGGATTTTGGACGATGCCTGTAGAAATATTACACTGTGCATAAACCAAATTGAATCATTTTCACAAGTGTCGTAAGGATTCATACAGTCAAAGTTCTTTTCTCCATGCACTTCAATTCCACAGCAAGAGTGGCATAGAACACCTAAACACAGAGGAGAGCATTCATGCACGATATCTAACTCCTGGATATAATAATGCATACACTTCAAAATGATTACACTATCAATACACCTAGGGCTTTCTGCAACTACAAGGTGGTGGTCATGGAGAACACAGCCCCCAGTGTCAACATCTAGAAAGCAGCCACCACCTCCTGTGTGTCTTCTCTTTTTGCGTTTTTTCTTCTTCATTTTTCTTAATCAACTCTGCTGTTGTTGCTGCTTCTTAGCAAAACTGGTAAAAACAAAATTGTAATCATTGAACATAGCACTCTGGCAATCAAGACGTTTAAAACCTTCAATCTTCTGGGGGGAAGAAAGCACTGTGCGACATTTAGAACTCTGGGGAAAAATGGAAACAAACATTAGTACTTCCAATCTCTAGATTATTTTCAGACAAAACAGTAATACCACGAATGGATGACTATCTTAATCAAACTGCAGCATCAAAAAAATAAAAAAGATTTTATTTATTTAATGCATTTGTGTGTGTGTGTATGTACGCACGTATGTGCACAACGTACACGCCACGAGGCCAGACGGGATGTATGATTCCTTGGCATTTCGGTGTTTTGTGAGCCAGCTGGTGTGAGTGCTGAGATCTGAACTTGGGTTTCCTGCTGGAGGTGCTCTTAACTACTGAGCTCTCTCCAGCCCCAAACTGGCATTTTATCTTTTTTCTTGTGGGCGTCTTAGTCTCTGACCAGGCTGTCAACTGGAGCATCAGTACAACAAGAGCTTGCTAACTGGGTGCCACACAAAACAGACTACCGAAAATCTAATGAAACGTGCAAGGTTTCTCCACCCGCAGTAACCCTTGGGAATGACACTGCATTACATACAGCTCAGTAACTAGGTAGTTGTCACCCTACAGCATGTCTTGTGGCACTCCCTGTTATCCCATCATTTACTTTGAGGCTTTATTACTCCTAGCAACCACATTAGTTGGGCTGGGAAGTGCTTGCCTAGCATGTGCAAGACCATGGGTTCAGGTCCTAGTGTGGCTGAAAGGGTAAAGAAAAGAAAACAGAAGTCAAATCACCTGATTAACAAACAAGGTGGTCACAAATTTTCCTGGCTTGAAGACTTCCACAACCTTCCTGATCAGGTCATCGTAGGAGGTCTGACTTAAGTTTGTTTCAAAGCTGACATAAGAGAATTCTGGTTCTGGAGTGATGTGAATAGTCCAATATGTTCCCTTTGAGAAAAGTTGTATTATTAGTAGTAATAGAAAGGAAAGATGTAAATATTAAAACATTATTGAAGAGTCTATTTACTTACATCCGATTTCATCCCATTCATTGAGTAGCCACAAGGATTGAACAGTGTGGCATCAATGACAGAACCTGGTATCAGGTCACGAATTCCACTCTCACGAGTGACATCCTTTGCAGTAACACCATCTTTCATGTAGAACTGGTCCATAACTGCTGGGTCGAGCTCACTCATCAGAATTTCCAGGGTTTGATCTGGCTGATTGATTACTCGGCTCTCTGGGAAATCCAAAGTATACAAGTACCTACACAGAAGTAAAGCAGCTTAACTTCAACAGAGCTTACAGATTAGAAGGAGCCTTTCACTGATTCTTTCAAGAAGCCCATGCCCAGCAGAGCAGTTGTGGCAAACTCCCAGCACTTGGGAGGCAGAAGCAAGCGGATCTCTGTGAGTTCGAGACCAGCACGATCTACAGAGCGAGATCCAGGACAGCTAGGGCTACACAGAAAAACCCTGTCTCAAAAAGCCAAAAGAAGCCCAGGCCCCCCTCTCTCACCATGGCCATACTTAAAACCTTATAGCAGCTGTGGCTGCTGTATCAGATCAAGCCAGGTAACATTCTAGCCTTGAGTCGAAGTGGGGGTTTCATGAGGCCCCAACCTTAACAGAAAAGCCAGGGACACCTGATGGCTTCTGAGGAAGAGTTAGTTTTTCTTTAAGGGTTCTAGGTGGTTGACAAAACTCCAGTGGATGGCCGGCCGAATACCCAGGAATATAGATATGAGCAATGAATTCAAACACTCTACCACTGAACTATACTGCCCATCCTTTTCCTTTTCCCTCACTACACTGCCTTTACTGGCCTCTTACCTCAGCCTTCAGAGTAGCTAGGATTAACAAGCATGGGCTACCAGGTCTAGCTTAAAACAATACCCCTGTTCCCTCCAAAACCCACACACACGGGCAACAAAACCAAACCAAAATCAAAATTACATACCAACAGTCAGAATTCATTCGTCCCATACAATATGCTGCTCCATCTGTAAGGAAAGAGAATATTTTTAAAATCCACTTAACAGGATGGCTCATTGTCAGTCATCCAGTGAACAGTTTTATTTGCCACCTATTAAAAATGTCAGTGAAGAGAAATTAAAGTGGGTAAACTCTAAGAAGAAAAAAAAAAACATTTTCTTAGTGCTCTTTTTAAAAGGTTTGTTCTATGTGTACAGTTTGCTGGCACCACATGGTTACTTTGTGCTCACAGGTCAGACCCATCCCTCTGTGGGCACCAGGTCCTCTGGAAGAGCAGCAAGGCCTTAAGTCACTCAGTGCCTCCCTTTTGCTCTTACACATTTCTCTTCTGGCTGCCACTGACACTCCTGAAATACAGATGGACCTAAATGGTTGATTAACTACAGTTCACCTTCTTCTTCCTAAAACTCCCACAGGCAGAGAATTAGTTACTTTTCTTCTAACTAATAAGCTTTTTTACTTACATATCCCTTTCCCAACTGTTTTAAGATTTTCCCTTAGCACAGCAAACCAACTAGGAAATGACACAAGTAAACATCCACCACTTTCTGGCAGCACGTAGTGTTTGAGGTCATAAATTACTGGCAAATACCTGAAGACCTTTAAATCCATTCCTGTAAGTGATTTTACAAAGTTATTAAGATATCTTAGGTTTAGAGCCATCTACCTTATTTTTTGAGATACTGGCCTAAAGTCTGCAGAATAGGTAAGGCTATGAGCCACAGAATCTACCAGTCTCTGCTTCTACAGCACCAGCATTACAAACTAGCACTACCACACCTGCCTGGGTTCTTTGGTATTTTAAATGTAGGTATTGGAGATCAAATGTGGGTCCTTGTGAAGTAAGCAACTTACAACTAATTTGCTATCACCCCAGCTGGTGTTTCTGAAACAAGTTCTCACTATCTGGCCCAAACTGGCCTTGAATGTTAGGCTCAAGGGCTCCTTCAGTTGACTTACTAACCAGGAATACAGGCTTTGCTTCCCAATGACATTCTGTCTACCTTAACAGCACTGACATTATTTTTACAAGCGCACAATACAACTTATACTGTTACCCACACAACCAAAATTTGCCTGAAATCTTTAAACATCTAGATAAACAAACAAACAAAAAAGCACAGAATATAGCACATTTGCGCGCACACACACACACACACACACACACACACACACACACACACACGTGCACAGACACACAATTTCCAGTAGCAAACAATCCAAACAATGATGGAGCTCCAGGCCAGCTCCAGACCACCAAGAGCTAGCTACATCATAGGATCCTGTCTCAGAAATGGCAACAAAAACAAACACCCACCCTTCTTTAAATGGTTGTATACCTAACTTTAACAGATTAGAATTACTACGCTCTATTTTTACTTACTTGGGAAAATTGCATTAAGAAACTCAATTTCTTCCTGGAAATTCCGGTGTGGGTACCCTTGGTGAGAAGGCTTCATGAAATTCTTACGAGAATAAAAGAAGCTCTTAAAAGAGAGAGAAAGAGATCTTTAGGAATTTTTCCCTAAATCAATTTTCTACATGTAGAAAAGACAACAAAATAAAAACTTTACGATTGTTTCAAGGTGCAACTGTGAAGCACACAAATTAGCTACCAGAATGACAATAATATGCATAATTTCACAACTGCAATGTACTTTTTAAGCTGGAATAGAATAAAAAACACCACATCTATCAACGGGTCAGAAGCACAAAACACATTTCTTTTAAGGGCCCTACCTTCGTTTGACTCCCAGCACTCACGGAGGCTCACAAACCCTCTCTAAACTCCAGCCCCAGGGAATCTGATGCCCTAGTCTGGCTTCCATGGGCACTGGGCACACATGGCACACACATTCATACACATGTGCACAAGTACCAAGAAGTGCACGTGGAGGTCAGAGGACAATCTGTAGTCATTTCTCTCCTACCTTTCGTGGTTCTGGGGATAAAACAAGATGTCAGGCTTGCATAGCAAGTGTTTTCAATAGTCAGTCAACACTATGGAGAGCCTATGCTTTAGATTTCTTACAAGGACAGTGGAGTAATTATCAGAACTGCACTAGTGGGAGGGTGTGATGGTTCACAGCTTTAATCTCAGTACCCAGGACACCAAAGCAAGAATGTAATACTGTTGGTTGTTGTTTTCTCTTTTGAGGGGCCCACCACCCAGCTCCCAAATAAACCACACAGAGGCTTATTAATTATAAATGCCCGGCCTTAGCTTGGCTTGTTTCTTGCCAGCTTTCCTTAACTTAAATTAACCCATCTACCTTTTGCCTCTGGGCCTTTTCTTTTTCTTGCTTTTGTAATCTTACTTTCACTCTTACTCTGTAGCTAGCCCCATCTTTCCTTGCACCTCTTCCTTCTTTTTTTTCCTCTTGCTCTTGTTCTCCTTCCAGATTTCTCCTTCTATATATTCTCTCTGCCTGTCAGCCCCGCCTATCCTTTCTCCTGCCTTGCTATTGGCCATTCAGCTCTTTATTAAACCACAAGGTGTTTTAGACAAGCACAGTAAGTAACACAGCTTCACAGAGTTAAACAAATTCAACATAAAAGAATGCAACACACTTTACATCATTAAATGTTCCGCAGCATAAACACATCTTAAAATAATATTCTACAGCAGTGTAAATTGAGACCAGCCAGGGCTCCAAAGCCAGATCCCCCATTTCCCACTCTCCAAAATAGGCTGAGTATAGTAACACGAATCTGTAATTCCAGAACTCTGGAAGAAGAGGCAAGCCTGGGGTATGCCCCCAAACAGCATTAGCAGGGCAGGCAGTTTAGTGACACAACTTTTGACTAGCATATGTGAAGCCTTGGTTTGGGTTCAGTCCCAACCACAGGTGCAAAGAAACCAAAATTCTGAGATTTTAATGACATTTCTTTCTTTGAGGTAAAATATTAAAATCCAACCCAAACAGAAACCACTCTTTTGACACTGTGAGCACTTACTTGAATTGAGTCAAACCCACTGTAATCCCTAGCAAGCTTCAACAGGGGAACCAGTGCTTTCAGTAAGAGGGTGGTACCACATGTCTTCAAAATGAAACGTCTCTTGGAGACAAACATGCTACTCTCACTGCAACAGAAAGGCACAAGATCATTACCTCAGCATGTTTTACTGAAAATACAATTAATGTACCAGTGCATCAATTTGTAATTTTTACATCACCATTGGATGTGCATTATATGCACAAAATTAGAACTAGAAAAACTATTAGCTTTATATCCTTTCGTAGCTCATGCCTATAACCTACATTCAGTTCACTCCTCATATCCCCTAATATTTAGCCTCTCAATCTCTCTTCTACACACACACACACACACACACACACACACACACACACACTCTATTGGCTAGGTTCTAAATGTGGAGTACATGCATTAACCCGAGACTCTGTTATCTTGCTTAAATAGTACATTCCAAGTCCTTCACGTTCCTGCAATTGTGTGATTTTATTTTTTTCTTTAGAGTGAATATTATTTAGTTTTATTTCACATTCATTCTTACGTCTGGACACCACACACCACAGCCTAACCAAGTACGGCTGGTATTGTGTGCTCACCACTATTTCCTAAGTAACAGAATTTACCACCTCTTGGACACCACTGCTCTCCTGTGTTTTTTCATCTTTAACTATATAACAAGCTTTGTGAGGAAATCAGTGTTTTTATACATCATTATATACTTGGCATGGTGCACAGTAAGCATTGACCAACATTTGTGTATGCCAAACACAGACTTAGTTAAAAATAAAACCAGATATTATGTATGTTATTTAATGTAAGGCCCAATGCCCACAGTATAAACTAAGCATTCAAAGCATTTATTGGTTAAGCCAAACTTGCAACTAATTTTAAAAAAGGTTAATGGCTTTTGTATACTAATACAGCAACCTGGTTGTAATGAAGCAAAATTTCATACCATGTCAGCAATTGGGGCAGAGATCAGTGGGGGTGGGGTGGATATAAGAATACAGTATTTTTCTCTCATCCAACAGACATTGCTGTTAACTATGTGGGAAACAAAGAACAGGTAGGCAAATCTTAAAAAAAAAAAAAAAGAAAGAAAGAAAGAAAAGAAAACTATATAGAAACAAAAAAATCCAATTTCATACCAGATTCTTAAAACTGAAAAACACAGCCGGGTGGCGGTGGCACATGCCTTTAATCCCAGCGCTTGGGAGGCAGAGCCAGGTAAATCTCTTGAGTTTGAGGCCAGCCTGGTCTACAGAGTGAGATCCAGGACAGGCACCAAAACTACACAGAGAAACCCTGTCTCAAAACACCAAAAAAACAAAACAAAAAACAAAAAAACCCTGGAAAACACAGATTCCATGAGAGGAGAGTGTGGCGTGTCTCACTCTCCTCTCAATACTCAAAGTATCAATCATGGCTACAGTCAGGACTCACCTGAGTACATAAGCTTCCTGCTTGTCAGTCTTTGTCACACTTATGATTGAGCACTGCACATCCTTCAAAAGGACATCCCACTCAGATCTGTCATTCAACAAAACCCACAATTAGCAACAGGGCTATTTCTACCAGACTTTAAAGACCACCTTTGTCCTCCGTTGTTAGAGATGGAACCTGGTCCGTGAGAGGCAAGCACTCCACCATGAGTTATATTTCTAGTCTCTTAAGAGATTTTAAACAGAAAATCTGACACAGTAACTAGGACCATTGAACCCATTTATTTATTTGAGACAGTGTTTCATTGGGTAGCCCTGGCTCATGTACACAGGCTGGCCTCCAACTCAGATCTATCTGTCTCTGATTACCAAGCACTGTGATTAAAGAGTGTACCACACCACACTGGCCATTTCCCTTTTCTTTTCAACTTAAAAGTAATTATTTATTTTATGTGTGTAGGATATTCTGCCCACATATGTCTGCATACAACATGTGTGTAGTGCCCAGAGGCCATCAGATCACTGGGAATGGGAGCTACAGATGGTTCTAAGTGGCCACATGGGTGGCTGGAAACCCAACCTGTGTCTTCTGGAGAGCAGCCATTGCTCTTTACCAGAAAGTCATCTCTCCAACCTCTCCATTCACTATCATAAGCAAAGAGTATGTATTTCTTTGGGGCAGGGTGGGAGAGGGTCCTTTCTTAATCATGATCTTTTTGTTTTGTTTTGAGATGAGTTTCTCTGTGTAGCCCTGGCTGTCCTAATTTGCTCTGTAGATCATGCTGGCTTTGAACTCAGAGACCCACCTGCCTCTGCCTCCCAAGTGCTGGGATTAAAGGTATGCACCACAACCCAGCTTTTTTCCGGTATCTTTAACAGTTACTTCAATATACTTACTAATACTTACATTCTAATCCATATACTTCCTTGTTGGGAGTTGAGTTGTTCTTTGCACAGGCTACAGACGAATGTCCTTGGCCTTTACCCATTCACATGCCAGAAGAAGCACCCCCCCCAACCTTCAGCTGTGCCAACCAAAAACATCTCCAAATACTGCCACATGTCTCCTGGGTAGCCAACTGTCTCCAAGTAAGAAACACTGAACTAAGTCAACGAGAAAGTACCCTTTAATGGGTTGGCTTTGTTGACTATCAGTTTAAATGCTATGTTTAAAATCTGTAATATCAAGACTTACCAAACAGAACAATTTGGTGAAACAGTTAATATAGGCTAGTAATCTTAGTGCAGGGTTAAGAATAAAGCACACATCTTCAACCATTATTACCGACTCCACTGGACTTTCTAAACAGATAAATAGCTAACTCAGAAATGCCTTAGCCAACTATAAAGTTTTGTTGTCTTCCTATCACATGGACACCAATAAAACCTTTTCTCTAAAAAAAAGTCAGCACACCTTCTTGTAAAGCTAGGAGGTAATTATTTCAAGGCAGATAAATGTTCTTAAACTATCAGTTCTGCCTCTAGTCGACAAAAATCACCACAGATACTATATATGAATAGACTTCTGTAGTCCAATAAGGCATTAGGTACCTTCATAATCATTTGGTTGATTAAGACTTGTATGTCGGTGCTTCCTTTCACTCCATGATAGAAAAAATACTGACTACTTTGAACATCACTGTTAGTTGAGGAAGATGCATGCTGGGATGCTAAGATGGAGGAAACACAATCCAGTTGTCTCTTACTCACTAGAACTAGACAAAGCTGTGTGCTCTACTCAGCACCTGTGACTGTGCTTATAACCTAGCACTGGAGAGGCCTGGACTGCACAGCTGTCTCAAAATAAACAAACAAACCCCCACACATCAAAGTTAGGTCTAGAACACTGTACTCTCAGCATAACTTACAATAGCTTTAAAAAAAGGAAACCTCATCAAATGCTTGAACTAAGAGCATATTAACATTAAACAGTCACAAATACTCTACCATTCCACCCAAGTCAAGTCTACACAAGCTAAAAAGGGAGAAGAGGAGCTGGAGAGATGGTTCAGTGGTTGAGAGTACTGCCTACTCTTATAGAAGACCTGGGTTTAATTCCCAGCACCCACATCATTATTCTTTATTTTTATACCGCTTTAGGTATACATAAGCTACAGACTTTTTTTTTTTTTTGGAGACAGGGTTTCTCTGTGTAGTTCCAGTGCCTGTCTGTCCTGGATCTCACTCTGTAGCCCAGGCTGGCCTCAAACTCACAGAGATCCCTCTGCCTCTGCCTCCCAGAGTGCTGGGATTAAAGGCGTGCGCCACTGCCCGGCGCTAGAGACTTTTATTATTTTGTGTATGAGGGCTTTGCCTGCATGTATGCCTGTGCACAACATACATGCCTGGTGCCCACAGAGGGACTATGGCATCAGATTCACAAGATAAAACTAGCTACATTGATTCTATTGCCAGAGACTACCTGAGAAAGGCGGCCAGAGATTTTAATCTATGATTACATTCATATCACTTCCTAAGTAAAATGGCTGGTTTCAAAGTTCAGTTTACCCAGTCACTGTTTAAAATTCAACAGAAGCTACCAAATTAGTGAGCACACAGCTTTACTATGGTCTGTTTCTGAGACTCTTATACTCAGGCCACTACTAACTCAAGGTAGACCTTGTGTCGAAAGTAACCAAACACATAGTATTTATCATGGCTGCTCACAACTGCTTCCCCTCCAGCTCCAGGGGATCTGATTGCTCTCTTCTGGCCTCCAAGGGCACATGCATGTGTGCATGCACACAAACATCTAAATAAACTGTCCCAATTTTATCTGTACTATTTTCTCTATTGCTACTTTATTCAGTGTATGTATGCTTAAGTAGATAGTTTGGAGGCCACAGAATGACTCAGTGTATTATAGTTTGACCCACAGAACCACAGGAGGGAGGGGGAGGGGGAGAGAGACGAGATGGAAAAGCACTGACTGGGGTAGTTACCCTCTGCTCTACAGGAAGAAACACTTGTAATAGTGCAGCACTACAACAACAGTTGGTGTGGGAAGCCACGGATCCAACTCAAAGGTTCTCTGGCAATGAACGCACTGTGAGTTCCTCCTGTGTAAGTGACCAGAACTCAACACTGCAACAACAGTCAACAAGAAGTGAGCTCAGAGAGTTATGGCTGAGGTGCACTGACTAACTTCAACAAAAAGAAAGGGGAGGGCCGTTAAGAGGAATGAGGTGGGTGAGAAATTAGAGGAACTCAGGAGTCAGGCCTGGTGGCACAGGCCTTTAGTCCCAGTACTCAGTATGCAGAAGCAGGGAGTTCTCTGTAGTTTAAGGCCAGCCTAGTCTACATAGTGAGCTGCAGGACTATGTAAAAAGACCCTGTCTCCAAAAAATAAGTTTGTACTGTCTCGGCATTAAAGCCTGGAAAGACAAACCCATTTTGCTTAAAGGGTCTATTCTATTCGCTCACACCATACACAAAAATCACTTTCAGGTGAGTTTTGTATCAGTATGAAATGTAAAAGAGATTAGCAAAGATATTTATTTAAAATAGGGTGTCACAAAAGCTACCAGGGAAAATTATTACCAATAAACTAAACTTAATGTGTGCACACCAGTATGGGTGGACATGCATGTAGTAGCCAGATGACAATTTAGGAGTGTGTCTGTCTCTTACCTGTCCCAGCCTCCCTAGGGTTCTGTACTGGGTTAGGAATTAAGTTCAGGTCCTAGCCCTGGGTTAACTGTCCAGCCCCCCCCCCCCCCTTTTCTGAGACAGGGTCTCACTCTTGCCTAGACTAACACTAAGGCCCCTGAAATCCTACTGCCCCATTCTTCTGATTCCAGGTAAGCACCACCAGTTCAGCTGAAATCCTAACAGAGCCTGGCTACATACAGATTAAGACAGCACCTGAAACAAAACAAAACGAAACAAAACGAAAGAAAAAGATTAGTGAATCTATAAGGAGCATCTCCAAAAAGATACAGGATTGATTGAGGGGGTGTGGGGGTGTGGAAGCTGGAAATCTCACTTTGCAGACCAGGCAAGTGGCAAGCTCATAGAGATACATGGCCTCTGCACTGAGCCCCAGGACTAGGGCACATGTCACTACAGCCATCAAATTTGATCATTATTGTGCATACGTATCTAGCATGCAGGCCATGATGTACTTGTGTATGTCAGAGGACGACTCTTAGGAGGCGTTTCTCTCCAACTTTTATGTGGGTTTCTGGGATGAAGCTCATCTTGCTTTTGTAGACAAGGCATCAATCTGCCTGCCTCTGCCCCAGGATGCTAAGGTTAAAATCATGTGCCACAACACCCAGCAGCACATTCACGCCCTTGCAATCCCTCCTCCCTTTGTCAAGGCCTCAGTCCACCAGTGACCAGTCCTGTCGGATCAGTTTGCACTTCTGTTTACAGAAATAAAAATCTTAAAGCATGTACTTCTGTCTGGCTTCTTTTCTCAGCATATCTGTTTCATCATTACTCACGTGTTGTATATATCAATGGCTCACTTATCGCTGGGTAGCACTCTGTTGTAGGTTTTACAACTATCCATTTGTTCTTTATTTTATTAAAGATGTACACCACCAATTCCTAACCACCACCACCACCCCCTTTAGAAGAACTGTTTCCAGTTTGGGAGTTTATCACAAAACTGCTATTAAAATTCCTAAGTCCTTATACGGAGATATATTTCCTGCTTTTGCTGGCACACCACAAATAAACCAACCGGATCTTTCTTAAAATGATCAGGCCTGGTTATGTTGTTTAAGATGTTCTGCTTCTTGCAGAAGGTGTGAAAAAGCAACCCTTATTTCTACAAGGCAGGGCACCTCTGTAGATGCTAAGATATCTATTCTTCATTCTTTCTTTCTGCGGGCTTATGTTCACTATGCTTCAAACATAGATCTGCTTCTTTATTTAACTGGTCTGCCTATCTTTCAACTTCAGCTTCTTGTCTGCTCACATTTCCACAGCTATTGAAGGCAGTATTTCAGCAATGACATGTAAGGACTTTCTGATTATTAAATATTACTCAATACAACACAGTTCAATGAGTTCTAAGACCAGCCTGGTCTACATAGTGAGTTCCACGCCAGCCAAGGCTACATGGGGGAAACTGTATCCCAAACACAAAACCCTGAGAGTTTACTTTGTTGAAAAGTGGGCTCAAAGTCTGGATAAAAAGAACTTGGTGGTGGCGCATGCCTTTGACTCCAGCACCCAGAAGGTAGAGGGAGGTGGATCTCTGAGGTCAAGGCCAGCCTGGTCTACAAAGCAAGTTCCAGGACTACACAGAGAAACCCTGTCTCAGAAAAAAAAATAATAAAAAATAAAAATAAAAACAAAACATCGAAACTGTTAACACTTAACTATTGTAAATATCAGTTTATTTAATCCTATTACCCCACAGTAATTGTTTCCATTTCAGAAATGATTCAGGGATCCCAGAAAAGACTCCTTGTTAAGCCACCGACTAGGTAGGTTTACCTACCACCTACTGTTTTTCAGATCCTTCTTTAAAAGCCTCGTAGTAAATAACAACCAGTGCCCGGCTTCTTTATTTTTTCAGTCAGTGAAAAATAGTGAACTTCTTTCAGTTATTTCGAACAGATTTCAGCTACTACTTGCTTAAAGCTAGGTGTAGAGCAGTGCTTAAGACTGTATCACACACCGAAACAGTAAAAATTTCACTTACTTGGTTACACACAAAGTATATGCGGTTTTCAAACAGTTAAAGTACCTTGTCTTTTTAAAAAGGCCACCCTCTACCCAGGAGACACTTAACAGTTTATTTGTATGGGCGTTTTTGCCTACATGTGTCTGTGCTCCACGTAGTGCCCGCAGAAGCCAGAAGAGGGCGTCAGATGTCCTGGAACCAGTTACATAGTTGGTTGTACGCTGCGATGTGGGTGCTGGAAATTGAATCCGGGTCCTCTGGAAGAGCATCCAGTGCTCTTATCTGCTGAGCCATTTCTAGAGTCCCATTCTGGCATCTTAGACTAAGAATTTGGGGACAACATCTTCCCTTTATTATAGGTGTTACAGACTATTTCGGGCTTCCAAATGCTCTTGCAATTTCCTACCGCACCCCGTCATTCACTTCGTACCAAGATTTTCTAGGAAATAATCCTGGTGGCACTAGCTTTTCGAGAAGCCTATCACAACCACCAGTTTTCCACTTGTGAGAGGAATAAGCCTCTCCGTGATTATTAGAAGATTAACGACAACCGAAAACGGCACACATGGCATGTGAGACTTGAAAACCGTAACGCTTCAGGCTACACTTCCCCCTACAATGGGAACCTCCGCAGCAACTGGTAGGAACTGCGTTTCCCAGTGTGCCTTAAAGTCTCGGCAGCACGTGGCCGCCGGGATCCTCTCCCCGCTTTTTGTCAGAAGACGGTTGCACCGCGCAGCCAACATTCCTAAAACGCCCA
>CABHPR010132765.1:0-16150 GCA_902168415.1 Peromyscus melanophrys
ATTTACAGTATGGTAGGGCTTTGCCTGTGTAATGCTATGGGAACTCAGGAGGACCACCTTTGCTAATAACATGGCCCAGCTCTGATGAACTGGGAAGCAGGATCCATCTGTGTCTGGGCATTCCAGAGGGTGTTCTCACAATGACCAAGAGCCCAAGGATGGTTTTAAGATGCCTGCTTTAAAAACATTTCAATTCTGACTGAGAACATTATCTATTGTAAATAGTTTTCTGAAAATTGGAAATAAAGTAGCCATTTTTAAATGTATCTTAGGAATGCTCTACTTTTCCCCCTTTGTCAATTACACCATTTTCCTAAATTACCGAGTTTCCATAGTGTGCCAGGCACAAGTATAAACGGAGAATGCAGCACTAAATGAAACAGGCAAAAATTTTTTTGGGTCATAAGGCACTTTGTTGCAGTTGAGGAGGGGGTGTTAGTGAGAAGTCAAGTAAAGCAACATGTCAGATGCTGTTCATTGAATCGGAATCAGAGTAGGGAGGGTGTGTGGGTGTGTGTGTGTGGGGCTTAGTACAGTTCTAAATAGGATGGTTAGGGGAAGGAGTCACAAAACCTTGGAGCACATTTTTGTGTCCATTTTAAAAAGTGGTAAAAACCCAATCATCAAGTACCTGTCATTATCAGTAAAATGCACCCCACCCCTCCAGTTGCACATACATATGAAACCTAGCATTTGTTTTTTAAATTAACTCTCAACTCTTTATGTCCCTGAAAGAGGCAGTGGATTTATGTTTTTTGCAGAAGTACAAAGATGTGGAATTTTGCTATCACTAATCTCTGCTTGTTTTTATGTTTGCAGACCTCCCACTGTTTAACTCAGTGATAAAATTCCACGATAAATTTTGATTTGAAAGTTTTTGGGCTATCACAAAAATGGGAATGACGAATGGAGCCTAGGTGATGAGGCAAGTATTTGGCGAATCTCAAAGCACTTAGAGCAAGCTTTATTAAGTGTGGCAGAATCAGATGATCATTACTGTTCATTTTTATCTGGGGTCAAGCATAATTAAAATAAAACATTTTCTGCAGCTTTCCAAATTAGCCTAACGATTTATTGGTCTCCAAAGATCTTTGTAGATGGTAATCTTGGCACAAAGTTCTAAACCAGAGGGCTCTCTAGATCTGGAAAGAAATTGGAAAATAATTTGTTTTAAAACAAAACAATATACACTCCAAGAAACACCGTGAGAAAATGCTGTGACATGTTGAGAACTCAGTTGAAAGGTGATGTTAAGTTGCATGGTGAGCAGAGGCCCCAGTGCCCATTTCTTCACAGTGGTTTAGAACTCAAAGATTTACGAGGAAATGTCCCAGCTGCCCCCTTGTGGCCAAATGGAAGGATTTGCTTCTTTGTTTTAATAGTTTTAGGAAATCATACATTTTCCCACCGGGGCTATTCATGAAATTAAGAACAAAACCTTTTCCCATTTTCAGGTGGGTGGAAAAGACCTTCCTTTCCATAAAAGACCATGTCTATCTGCCAATACACACTTCTCAGTTATGCAAACCTCTGGCTCTTGGTAGGTAAGTTCAAATTGTAGCTCCTTCTATACCCCCATTACTGGTGCTAGTGTGGATTAAAGAAGAAATCCTCAAGTCTGTCAAGTACTCATTGTGGAGGGAATGAAGACTCTCTACTGAAGAAGCAGATATTGAAAATGAAGCATGGAACTGTGACATCTCCCAGCTAAAGCTGAGCCATATGACCTACCCTGAGAGCTTGGACTTCAGTTTTCACATGTATAAAACAAGTAGCTCAAAAGCAACTTCTAATTTTCCTTTTAGCTCCAGAACTGTAGATGGGAACTGACTGAACAGGTAAGATGTGATGTCATTCTGTATGCTGTGAATATGTGTTGCTCTGATTGCTTGATAAATAAAACTGTTTGGCCAATGGTGAGGCAGAATAAGGTTAGGTGGGACATTCCAACTACAGAGAGAAAGGGAGAGAGAGGAGATGCTGCCAGCTGCCACCAGGAGAAGCAAGATGTAAAGTACTGGTCAGCCACAAACCATGTGGCGAAGTATAGATTTATAGAAATGGGTTAATTTAAGATGTAAGAGCTAGCTAGCGAGAAGCCTGAACCATTAGACCATATAGTTTGAAAATAATATAAGCCTCTGTGTGTTTACTTGGATCTGAGCAGCTGCGGGCCCAGATGGGACCAGAGAAAACTCCAGCTACAAAGAGCTTCTTGGTCTCTGGGATTTCTTTTCTTCCTGGCCATGTGGCTTTATAATTAGTGAACTAAAGACCCATTGAGGATCTCAGGCAATGAAAATGTTGAAAATTGCAGGGCTATAGGGAGATTTGTAGGACTGCCTGTCTTAGTTAGGGTTTCTATTGCTGTGAAGAGATGCCATGACCACAGCAATTCTTGTAAAGGAAAACATTCAATTGTGGTGGCAGCTTACGTTTCAGAGATTCAGTCTATTATCATCATGGTGGGACATGGTAGCATGTAGGCAGACGTGGTGCTGGATAAGTAGCTGAGAGGCCTACATCTTGCAGACAACAGGAAGAGAACTAAGACGCTGGATGGTATCTTGAGCACATATGAGACCTCAAAGTGTGCCTCCATGGTGACAAACTTCCTCCAACAAGAATACACCTACTCCAGCAAAGCCACACCTCCTAGTAGTGCCAGTCTCTTAGGGTGTCATTTTTTCTTCAAACCCACCACAGTGCTCCACTGGCATTGTGAGACTTTTTTAGAAGTTTTTTTTTTCCATAGAAGTACTCAATTTATTAAGTGTCTGCTTTGTGCTGTGTACTATTCTAGGTGCCAGCAACACAGTACTGGGGGGTGGGAGTACAGTCATGTTTTTAGATGATTCATGGAGTGTGATTATAAACTTACATGGTTCTTTAAATATGAATGGGGACTTGACTTGGCATGAAATGTCCCCAAGGGTCTTTGAAATAGGGGTCATTTTGAAGCTTAGTAATATAAGCCAAGGAATAAGCTGGGTCTGGAGGTGGAGTCTAGAGCTGAGAGAAGTGTGCCCTTTGCCAAAGCACCCTGTGAATATGTGCGTGGTCCTTGTGAAAACTACAATTATGCAGCCATTTCTTGGGAAATCCCAATCAGTCCTTTATCTTGTTGGAAATGCCTTTTCTACATTCTCTGTTCAAGTCTTAGAATGTTTCATTCAAAATGTTTTATTATTTTTCCCTGGTTTGTTTTTTAGTTCCTTATATCTGCTTGGATGTATAAAGTAGAGAAACACTTTTGAATTAGGCAGCATTAATTGTTTTGGATGTGAGAAAACTCGAGCTGTGTAGCATGAATCTTAAAAGTTCTTATTAATAAAATCAAACCTGAGCCAGGTATTGGGGCTAACACTGGAAGGTCAGAGAGACAGAACAAACCACAGCTAACCTCACCTGGCCAACTTCTCGGCTGGTCTTGTTTCCTCAGACTGGAAGCCTCTGTGTCCTCATATCTGAATGGCTCTCAGCTGAACTGTGCTTCTTGAAAGCCTGAAAGCTTAACCAGCCAAATGCTTCTCCAGGCCAAATGCCTCGAGTTTCTGGTCCTCACGCCTTATATACCTTTCTGCTTTCTACCACCACTGCCTGGGATTAAAGGCTTGCTTTCTGGGATTAAAGGCGTGTGTCACCATGCTTGGCCGTTTCCAATGTGGCCTTGAACTCACAGAGATCCAGAGGGATTTCTGTCTCTGGAATGCTAGGATTAAAGGCGTGTGCTACCACTGCCTAACCTCTGTTTAATATTGTGGCTGTTCCGTCTCTGACCCCAGATAAGTTTATTAAGGTACACAATATTTTGGAACACAATACCACCACAGAGCTGTATATTATTAAAATGAAAGTTGACTTTTAGATACATGGACAGACATGTCCACATTGCAGGCACAGTGAGTTTTCAGAAGACCCCTTGTTGACACAGAACCCTTGCCTTACTATTTCAGAACAGCACACACATCTTCAGCCTTGTAGCCATTAGATGCGGGTTAGATAGAACATTTGAACTCCCTTCAACTTGGCAAGAGCAGCCTGGAGTCCAATGATTCGTTTTAGGGTGGTGTTTGGGGAATGACAAAGTCTTTCAGAATCATTCAGGGCATTCCAAAGGGAACTGGGGAGTGGCTGAGATGGCTTGTGTGCTTCTGGGAATGCATGAGGGGAGAGATTAGAGGAAGAAAATGCTTGTTAAATTCCACTTAGAGATCTGAACATAATCAGTACCGCTGCAGGTTTATAATAAGGTGAAATGATAAAAATAAAAACTAGTGATTTTTTTTTCTGTTCCCAGTTGACAAAACCGAGTTAAATGAATCCATGAAGGTGAGAATCAAAATGTATGCTATAAAGAGTTGCTGAGGAAGGTACCGACGCTCTCCCTGGTTAGGGAAACCTCTAGATATAGAGTATGCGATATTTGTGCAAGTGGTGACAACATGAATGGCTTTCTTGAATAGCTCATGTAGAAAAGATCTGAAGAAGACAGTGTGAAGACTTAGGCAGAACATGGAATCAAGTTCAGTGCATGACCGGCAGTAGTTTCTGGGCTCTGTGGTTTTAGGTAAATTCTTTAATCTGTTTCTGTAGGGAGCAGAGAAAGCCCTGAGTGAGTAAAGTCCTGAGTAATGTATGTGTTGACCTGAGCCAGGCCACATCAAAGGTCCCATGGTTCCACGGAGAAATGGTAAAGCCCTCCATGAGAGACTGAGTGCAAGTGTTGACACTGTGTGCAGAAAATGTCCACCATAGCTCCCCTACAGATATTTATGGCCTGAAGACTGCTCCCCCACTGAGACTGCTCCCACCCAGAAAAGCCAAACCTGCCTTCTTGATCCAGCTGTATACCATAAACCCCGCCTCCTTATTTATCTGCATGCAATAACCCTGCCTCTTTGCCCAGCTGTGCAAAAACCCTGCCTCTCTGTTCAACTCCATATAATAAACATGCTGGGCTTCCAAGGTGCTACAGCTCCTTCAGCCAAGAGCCCAGAACCCTGGACTCCAGATTTCTACCTGTGTCTGTCTTTTCTTTACTCTCTCGCTACCCCAGTCATCTCTGGAATCGTTTCCTTACTTGTAAATCAAGGCTTTTGTTTTTTCATAGGCATGACCAGAGATGGTTCCAGGCCTTCCTTATGCCACTCTTTCTAGGAGAATTTCACAAGATACATGGCTACTCTTCAAAATCATACCTATCAGCAAGGCTTAAATACCTAAAAGAAGAAAACAAATTGTTTTGATGTTATCCTTCAAATTAAGAAGTATGTGAAAATTCAGACTCCTTATTCTAGTTACACCAAGTAGAGGATACGTCTAACAGTGGAGCACTCGCGTCTCTGCCTCAGTGCCAACACAAAAACTTCCATTACAGGGTTCTTTTCAGGTGTTAGGATATTTGGGTTTAGAACTCTTACACATCTGTCTGAAAGACTTTCCAAGCATCTTCTCTGCTGGTTGTGATTTGAAGGTGATTGTCGATCACATTTCACTCAGACCTCTTTCTTATGTTACTTTGTTCCTTAATGCCATTGAAATATTTCAACCATTGAGTGCATAGTAATGAGCATACTTCTTGTGTCTTCATGGCTAAGACAGCGTCTGCTGCATTGTCTGTTTCTATAGCACAAGCTCAAGTGAACATTCAGATGACAAGTGAAGCAGGTACTACCAAACACGACCACAACATGAGAGACTTTGGTGAGGTAGAGACCTGAGTCCAGAGAGTAGCTGTCAGTTAACATTTGCCCTGTTAGCACTTCCTACATTTTGTGTCAGAAATAGAGATTTAAATGCAACCTCTCTCCTGGTCTCTCTGTATGCATATGATCATGTTTATGCCTTTGTGTGGAGGCCAGGGTACAACCCCAGTGTTGTTCCTCAGATATCTTCTACCTCTTTTGAGACAAGATTTCTCACCGGTCTAGGACTCACCTCCTAGGCTGGGCAGGCTGGTCTCAGGGATCTGCTTGTGTCCACATTGCTAGGGTTTGAAGTACATACTACTACCTTTAGGTATTTATGTGGGTTGTGGGGACTGTACTCATGTCCTCATGCTTTCAAGGCAAGTACTTTACAGACTGAGCTATCTGCCAGTCCCTCACCTGATTTTAAAACTGCATGCAAACCAAAAGGAGCCCAGTGTCTAAGGATTGTCACTAATGCAACCCTTCTCTCTTCTCTCTCTTTTAATAGGCAGGAGTTAGACATTCTGGGGTTCAACCACAGCTGTATCACTTATTAGCAGAGTGCCCTTAGTAAGAACTTAGCTTTTTATCTGTAAAGCAGAGCTTACAGAGCAGTTTCAGGGTTTGGAAGGAGAATCGGATGAGTTAAAGCATTTAGAATAAGGCCTGGGGTGTAGTGGGCACTGTTGGAATGTTTAATATCATCACAAACTCTTGATGTTCTCTCAGTAAGGGACCACACCCTCTTCCTGTGAGGTCTTGGAAGAGAGAAGAAAGAGAAGGGCAGCTGAAGCTGTGTTGCTGAGTACTGACCACACCCAGAATAGAATCCCAGGTACCATTTCTTCATTTAATTCTCCTGCTGACTCCTCAGTTACAGCTCATGCACGCCTTACATACGGAGAACAGACCTATAGGAATTTGTTCATGGTAGTGCTGGGATTTCAGTTTAAATGGATCTTATTCCAGATGCATCCTTTTGTTAGAAAGCTAACTTTTCTTGAAACAGGCAAGGTTTTTTGTTTTTGTTTTTGTTTTTGTTTTTAACTTGATGTCTGTTAAGAACTTTTCCATAAGGTTATTTATGTTGGAAGTTGGCTTCTAAATTAATCCACTTGGGTCCAGGTTTTTAGGGAGAACTATGCTATTCAGGAACCCACTACCCCTACCAGGAAAGCCCAGGCTCCTCGGCAGGGGGTCTTGCCTATACCTGGAGGTCTCAATACACACACTCCACCAGCTCAGTTGCTTTTAGTGGAATGAGGAGAGAAGATGAGAAGCTGTTAGTTTGGGAGGATCTGGACAGGACATATGATGATAGGTTTGCCAAGAATCTGCTTTGAATACCACTCTTCATGCTCCCAAGATGATACGAACCTTCCCCTCTGTTCCAAAATGTTCTTTAGGGATATAATCAGAGTATGGGGGTGAGTGTGGGGTAAGCAGATGGGAGGAAGAGAAGGATGACAGTGGACACATGTCTGCAGAGATCAATGGAACAGAGACAGGAATGGCAAAAGCCACAAAGTGACCTGTGGACAAAAGGAACTTCCCAAATAAGTGCAGAAAAACCAAACCAAACTAAACCAAACCAAACCAAACCAAAAGCAAGATGCGTGTGCAACGAGTGTGCAACAGTTCCTCTGGAAAGCCCCTTCACTCATCAGGTCCTCCTGAAAACAGCTTTTGCTTTAGGAATGTGGAAGGAAGGTATAGAAAGCTTACATCAAAGAAAATTTGCTGTGACAAATCACACCTACACTTTCCAGTTGGAGTTTAAGTCACACCCATCTGTTACTTGGAAGCAGAAAATGATGTGTGGATGTGTGGATGTGTGGATGTGTGGGTGTATGTGTCCTCATGTTGTGTGCAAGAGTATATGGAAAGCAGTGGATAACCTCAGGTTGTCCCTCAAACACCATCTGCCATGTTTTCTTGTGTTTCTTTGCTTGTTTATTTAGACATGGTCTCTTGCCGGTCTAGAGTTCACCAAGTAGGTGGGACGGACTGACCAGTTCCCCCAGGGATCTGCCTGTCTCCTACTTTCCCGGCACTGGGATTATAAAGGCATGCCATCACACCCAGCATTAGTTTTTTGTTTTGTTTTTTTAATTCTTTGAAAATTTGATACAATGTGTTTTGATCATATGATTATATTTACTCCCTGGTCCCCTATCTCCTCTCAGACACACCCCTATCTCTCTGTCTCCCCAATTTCCTGTTCCTTTCTTTTTTCAGATGGGACTTGCACTGGCCCAAGCTGGCTCACAGGGGACTAGACCCTTTGGGACTAGTCCAGAAGCAGAGTGGCACTTCCTGATTTCTCTGGAACCAGGGCTGAGCACCTGAATGAATGAATACACAGCAGGCGCCCTTCAGCTGTCTGATCTAGCCCTCTCAGCATGTTACTTCTCTGGTTCTCACTTTTCTTATCTGTGCAATGAGAATGATCTTAAAACCTACTGGGCATCCAGGTGATGATTAAATGAGTTTTGCTACATTGTACGCGCTTTTACTTGGCTACAGTTTGGTTTTTTTTTTTTTTTTTTTTTTTTTTTTTTGGGGGGGGGGATTTTGTTGTATTGGGATTTTGTTTCTTTTTTGAGAAACAGCTAAAAGGTAGGTGGGTGGGGAGGGGGAGAAGATTTGGAAGGACTTGGAAGAGAGGAAGAATATTATCAAAATATATTTAGATTTAAAAATTGTTTTAAATAAAAACATAATAAAAAACAAAAACACCAACAATATAACATTAGATTTGTAAAAGTAAGAATGTTTCTCCATTCTTTCTGAAAAATCAAATGTGTTTGTTACTTCTGGCACATTTAGAATGTTTCATGTTATTAGATTTTGATATGTGCTTTCAACTATTTTTGGATGTATCTCAGACAATTTTTGTCTTATTTTTTTAGATGAAATTTCAAATCTGATTATATTCTACCTTTCGCTTTATTATTGATGCTTCTTAATTACCAGATATTTCATCTTTTAGCCAGCAAGATTTTTAATTTCTTTTCAGTTTCTTTGTCTTCAAATCTCATATAAATATTGTTACTACTTTCTAAACATTTATATGGTTTATTCTCAGATTAAAGTTATTCATTATTGCAAAAAAAAGAGTAGTTAGGGAAGATGGATGAGAAATTTTCAGAGGAGCCAGGGAAGATACTCACAGCCTTGAAGCGCGAGCCTGGAGTGACTGCCTGGTTCTTCTGGGATTCTGAGTCCTGTAATTAGTGCTTGTTTCTGGTTTTTTCAGACTAAAGAGCTGAAGGATAAGTGGTCAGGACCCACCCACACTCCTGCAGCTGGCAGTGCAGAGGCTGCTAAGGGATGAGGACCTGGCCATCTCTTCTCTGCAACACCTGCCTACGGTGTTGTTCCCACCACTGTTCAAGGAAGCCTTCAACCACAGACAAACTAACATCCTGAGGGCTATGGTAGCAACGTGGCCCTTCCCCTTCTGCCCTGTGGGGACCCTGATGAAGACTCCCCACCTGGAGACCTTGCAGGCTGTGCTGGATGGAGTAGACATGCTGTGGACACCGAAGGTTCTCCCCAGGAGGTGGAAGCTTCAAGTGCTCGACCTGAGGAATGTGCACTACGACTTCTGGGATGTCTGGGCTGGAACAGAGGGTGAAGACTGCTCAGCAGAGGCTGTGTGTGAAGCGCAAACCACAAAGCGCCGTCCTAGATACGCACTGAGGCAGCGTTTGAAGGTGGTCACAGACCTTTGCCTCAGGTTCCATCTGAATGAACACCAAACATACTTGTTACAATGGGCCCAGCAGAGAAGAAGTTTCATAAGGCTGTGCCGTGTGAAGATTCGGATTTGGGCATTGCCCGTCTACACCGCCAGGAAAGTCTTGATGGTTTTCTAGCCTAACAACATCCAGGAGTTGGAACTGAATACAGGCTGGAGTCTGTCCACTCTGGTGCATTTTGTATCTTACCTGGACCAGATGAGGAATCTTCAAAAACTCCTTTTAACCCAGATCCACAAGAACACCTTCAAGGTTCTAAATACCCCCACAGACATATAAAAGTGTATCACCAAGTTTGTGTCTCAGTTTTCCAAACTCAGCTGTCTCCAACATCTCTCCATGAATGGCATCTACTTTTCCAGTGAGCACATGAAACAGTTGTTCAGGTACCTGAAGACCCCTTTGGAGACCCTGTCCATCACTATGTGCAAGCTCTCACAGTTAGATTTGAATTCCTTGTCCCAGAGTCAGAGTCTCCATCAGCTCAAACACCTGAATCTGAGACTTGTGAAGTTAATTGATTTATATCCTGTGCCTTTCCATGATCTCCTAAAGAGTGTTGCAGACACTCTGCAGACCCTAGAGTTGGAGGGCTACTGGTTGGTGGACTCTCAGCTCATCACCCTCCTGCCTGCCCTGAGCCAGTGCTCTCAACTCACCAGGGTCAATTTTTGTGACAATGACATCTCCATGGCTGTCCTGAAGGACCTTCTGTATCACACAGCAACCTAAGCCAGTTGACGCAGGAGCTATACCCCGTCCCTCTGGAGTGCTATGATGACAGGGGTGATGTCGGCGTGGAAAGATTTGTCCAACTTCGTCCTGAGCTCATGGATGCACTCACTACTGAAAGGCAGCCCAAGAGAGTCTCCTTTGCTACATATGTCTGCCATGAATGTTGTCAGCTCTGTGTCTATGACCGGGAGACCAAACTTGGTCATTGTTGGCAGTAAATGGGGGAAGGTTGCTTCTTGATATTGAGAAATGAAAGCCTAACAATAGGTATTTCATCAAGGGGAGCCAGAGCTTATAGCCACACTCTCACTGCTTAGTGTTTGGGAAACAGTGGTATGCAGTAGGGTCAGACCACAGGGGCTGAGGTTGACATGGAGGACAGTGGAGCTTGAGGACAAGTGTTTATGGAGTCAAAAAGATAATTCTGCATTTCTTTTCTCTTTAAGACTTATTTCGTGTATGAGTGGTTTATCTTCATAATGTGTGTTTGGTGCTTGTGGAGGACAGATGAAGGATTGGATCCCCTGGAACCACCATGTGGGGGCTGGGAATCTAACATGAGTCCTCTGCAAGAACAAGTGCTCTTAGCTGCTGAGCCAGCCATCGCTCTAGCCCCAATTCTGCATTTTCTAAACAAATTCTGGCAGGACATGATAATGAGTGACTTTCTCCTACATGGTAGTTGTGAGGTAAGGGTCAGATTTTGAAACCTGGATATTCTCCTGGTGTCCTTCCCTGCCATTAACCTGGTTTCGGTGTCACTATTTCCCTTGGATTGTGGAGCTGGAGAGACCCTGTGTTGGCAGCAGATGTAAAAAGATAGGGAAGACGACACTTTGGCAGAGACATCCAGCCAGCTTCGTGGATGAACAGCTCCTTTATCTTTGGTCTTTTTACTGTGAGCCAGCCATGGTCAGACTGCCTAGACCAGCCTGTTAGCCAGCCAACTAAACGTTCTAATATATATGGTTCTATCAGTTCTGTTCCTTTGGCCTTTAGAAAATCCTGACTAAAATGTCAAAGTAAACTGAAGGCCATTAGACATTGTCTTCTTTTCTTTACCTCTGCCTGGGTGTCTGTTGTGTCCCACTGTGTGTCTGCTCAGCGCTTTGTGTTTACAAGACTTTCAGCCTAAAATGAGCAGTGCAGTCTCCTGTGAGGGCTTTGGGGAATGGTCGAAACATTCTAGCTGGTGATTTTAGACTAGGAGGTACTGTGGACATGTCAAAGGCGGTTGAAGCAAAATCAAAGATAGAAGCCACATTGCTTGCTCCCTCCCTATTTTTCTCTTTCTTTCATAGTCACCTATTGCCTAGGCTGGCTTTGAAATTCCCCTGCCTCAACCTCCTAAATGCTAAGATTACTGAAGTATGCCACTGTGTCCAGCTTTTAAATCACATGTCTGTGGGACCCTATCCTTCAGGACTTCCAGCCCTCTGGGTGTCCCTGAACATAAAGGTCTCCAGCAGATGGATAGATGTCTCTGTCCTGTCTTAAAGGATTGACAGACCTTAACTGCATTATAAATGTCCAGGAGTAAACTTTTATTTTGTTAATGAGTACCTAAGCCTACCCATTGCACTCTCCTGTGTTTGTATATTGTGGTAGCAATAAAGAATTTTGTTTCCAAAAAAAAAGAGTAGATAGCCATGTTTGCACTGGAAATAATGTTTAAGAAATGATTATATGAATAATTCTTGAGGTATCACAACACCTGATTACAAGTTACACTACAGAGTCATAATAACAAAAACAAATTGACACTGACATGTAAATCATTTGAACAGTAGAATTCAGAACCCAGATATAAACCAGTTAGGATTCAGAAGCTAGCTTGCAGTAGGAAAACGGAAATATTTAAAATTTTGGTCTAGAAAGCTCTAAAATGCTATAAGCAGAGATTAATGGGCCATTCTGCTGTGAATTTAGGAGGCTAGAGTACTGAGAAAAATGTGGAGTGAGGAGGTCCAGCTTATGATGTTTCAGAGGAGAACACAGACTCCACTGACAGTTGGACTAGAGCCCATTCATGTTTGTGTTCTGGCAAAAGAATCCCACGCATTTTGCCTGTGTCCTTAGAGTGTGAGTGTAGCCGAATCTGAAAGTAACGAACTGAGTTGTGGAGGAAACTGAAAGGCCGGATTTCATTCAGGCTGTGCTGTGATTATTGCTCAGTGATTCAGGTCTACATGACAGAGAGCAGTAAGTGGAGCAAAAGTATACAAAAATATGAAGTGTGGGGCTGAGAGTGTGGCGAAAGTGCGGCTGCGGAAGCGCAGCGAGGCCAGGGAGGAGGAAGCGAGCGCTGCTGCCGGGCTGCGGGCTGCGGGGCTCCTGGCGCCATGGGCGGCCTGCACTGCACGCAGGACCCGGTGCCCGAGGCCGTGCGCGGCGATATGCAGCAGCTGAACCAGCTGGGCGCGCAGAATTTCTCCATGTATCTGTGGTTGCCCTGAAACTCATTCTATGGAACTCAGAGATTCACCTGCCTCTGCCTCTCAAGCCCTAGGATCAAAGGAATGTGCCACCACTGTCTGGCTATACACTTTTATTTTATTATTATTTTTTGTTTATTATTATTGTTTTGTTTATGTGGAGCCCTGGCTGGCCTGGAACTCACTATGTAGACCAGGCTGGCCTTGGTCTACAAACCAGTGCTACACAGTAACACCCTCTCTCAAAACAAAACCGAGAACCAAACCACCAACAGTAACATCTTAAGTGAAGATAACAAAGAATTTCTCTTTTCATCTGTTTTGCCTACCAATATTTTCTGAGTCCCTCCTGTACACACTACTTACATTAAACATTTGGCCTTTAATCCTAACACTCAGGAGGCAGAGGTAGGCAGGTCTCTGTGAGTTCAAGGCCAGCTTGATGTACATACCGAGCTTCTGGCCGGTCAGGGATACACAGTGAGACCCTGTCTCAAACACAAAAACAGAGAACCCTGCCTCAACAAAGTGGAAGCACGTGGAAGGCAGAGGCAGGCAGATCTCTGTGAATTGAGAGAGCCTAGTCTACAGAGCAAGCTCTAGGACAGCCTGAGCTACACAGAGAAACCCTATCTTGAAAAACAAACGAACTGCAAGAATCAATAAAACACAGTTCTCAGCCCTGACAGAAGTGCTTTTCCATTTCCTAACTGAGCCCAAAGAGGTGGAGCACTTTCTGACTCAGCTCTCAGAATTTGCCACTACCAATCAGATGAGTCTTGGCCCCCTCAAAAGCATCATGAAAAGCCTCCTTCTGGTTCCGAATGGTGCATTGAAGAAGGGCCTCACTGCAGAGCAGGTGTGCACTGATCTCCTGACTCTGGGTCTTAGTGAGGAGAAAGCCACTTACTTTTCTGAAAAGTGGAAGCAGAATGCCCCAGCCCTTGCACAGTGGGCCATAGGTCAGACCCTGATGATTAGCCAGCTGATTGATATGGAGTGGCGATTTGGAGTGACGTCTGGAAGCAGTGAATTAGAGAAAGTGGGAAGCATATTTTTACAGTTAAAGTTGGTGGTTAAGAAAGGAAAACAAACTGAAAACGTGTATATAGTTCTACAGCTTCCTGCATGAGATGGAGCGAGTCCGAGCAAGCATGGAGAGTCTCAGCTGATCCGTGTTCCCTTGCTCCTGCCTCTCCCCTAAAGGCTGCTGCAGGGGCCCCACCACCTTGGGAGCCCAGGTGCAGTTTCCGAAGAAACAGGGTCCAGTACTTGAGGAGTCCTGCCTGACTCCTCTGTAAGCTCCTCATGGGAGCCGCCACTTCCCATCTCCTGGGATGAGTTTTACACCTAGATGCTCCGACAGCTATTACATCTAGGATTGTTTTCTTTCTTTTGGGGGTATTGTCACCTCCTATTAAACAGAGTAAACAAATGGTTCCTTCAGTCAAAAAAAATATGAAGTGTGATGAGGAAAGAATGAATGAATTGCAAGCAAGGTGGAAGTGAAATCAGTTGTAATTGTTAGAAATTAGCACTATTAAAGCCTACGTCTCTGTACTAGGACAATAGGAAAGGTGCCCTGAAGATAAGGCCATACTTATTGAAGGCATCATCTTCTTTAATGTGAATTCACTTGAAAGGAATAAGCCTTAACTGAGGAGCCCACTGATTCCCTACTCAATGACCACCACCAACGTAGTGTTTCCCCAAAGTCAAAGTACACAGACTCCTACATCTTTGCTCCAATGTGGCCAGGCTACATCTCAAGCTGATAGCAGAGTTTAATAGCATTGTTTGTGTGGTACTGGTTTTGAAGACTCAAAAGACATAAGAGTGAGGGGTTCATTGAGGCTTTTATCAAGGTTCCTGAAAGCTGCCTAGGCTAAGCAATATCAGAAAAGGGGCCTTGAAAGGTCATTGTATGAAGTTAATGTGGGTGAAGCTATTGCAGTGGAAACACCAGAATTTTGGAGACACCAGGACTATGGGATGACCACCCAGGAAAGCTTCAGGCATAGGGTAGACAGAGGCTATGTATGTTACATGAGGCAGAGCTGGAAGGGTAGGGCTACCCATGAACATTGGAGTCTGGATGATTATTCCATCGTGAGCCCAAGATGATGAGTATGGAGCTGCAGGATTTGGTATTTTTCCTTGCTGTTTTTTTTCTTCTTCTTCAGTTGTTTAAGCCACACAGAGTATAATATTTTGCTAGGGTACTCTTGAAGACTAATATGCTGGGATGTTTTCTGACCTGTGAATTTTGGATATAATTAGATGCTCTATGAACAGTGCCCAGAAAAGTAGGTGCTAAGGAGCCTTAGTGTTACTATCAAAAAAGAATAATCACTTTGTCTTCCAGCTCCTTTGTAGGAACCTTCCTTATATTGTCCTTAAGAACTCTCCAAATCTAATTGTTGGTGTGTATATGAGATAAGAATTGAGGGGTAGCTAAGTCATTGCTTTTCAACTTTGTTGTCATTGGTTAATTTCTGTATCTCTGTTTTGAGTGATGGTCTTTCAAGCATATCAGCTGTCATATTGTAGAATTTAGCTACATCCCATTGCAAAAGAATTATCCCATCTAGGCTTGTTGACTGTTTACACTTCCTCATAGTGAGAAGGGAGGTTGCCAAGACTCTCACCCAGGTATCCAACCGCTCCCTACCGCATGTTATATGAAATGCAGCCTTAATTAAGTGAGAGAGGTGTTGGAGTATATAAGATGAAGGAGACCAGGAGAGGGGCTCCATATGTGAAGCTACAGGGAAGCCCTTATCCCTCTTTTTCAGGTGTAGCCTATCATGAAAGATCATCACATCCCTGTAAGTAACCCTTCACCAATGTTCTGTAAGGAAGTCCAATAAACTCATTTATTCCTCAGAGTGAACTTCGGTGGAATTGTGCCTTGATTGTCATTGAAACCTTGAAAGATGGGATAGATGTTGCTATTTCCCCCTAGGAAATCTTTGGGTCATACATATTCATATAATAACAAAAATGGTAGACTTGAGAGGTGACTCTGTGGTTAAACATCGAGCTGTGGGCACAAGGTGGGAGAGAGAAAGAGACAAAGAGAGAGACAGAGAAAGAGCCAGAGCCAGACAGAGCCAGAGACATAGAGACATAGAGACAGAGAGACAAGACAGAGGCAGGAGAGAGACAGAGACAGAGAGACAGAATATGAATCTTTTTAAAAGCAACAAATGGGGCTCAAACACTGCCCCACATTCAGTTATCTGCAAGAGTAAGCTGCCTTGTTATCCTCGAGAGTAAGTAGCTTGTGTTCTGTGCTGTTTGTCTTCAGAGTACCCTGGTCCTTGGGCCTCAGGCAGTATTTTCTATATGTGTTTCCCATTAGATCCCATGTGATAAACAAAAGTGCCCAGGTTCCATTTTCTTCTGTAATTAGCCTGGGATGGGTGTCATTGGATGATGGAGGGAGACATTTATTTATGAATTGAAAGTTGGACTGGACATGTTAAGTTGTTTACACTGGCTGTAGTGAAAAACTCCTCCT
>CABHPR010132765.1:17167-31486 GCA_902168415.1 Peromyscus melanophrys
CTCCTCCTCCTCCTCCTCCTCCTCCTCCTCCTCTTTCTTCTCTCTCTTTTTTAAAACAGGATGTCTTGTGTAGCATATGCAAGCCTTGAATTCTTGATTCTCCTGCATCCCCTCTAAAGTACTGGGATTTCAGGTGTGTGACGCCATCCTTAGTTTCTTTCATGAGTATAAATGTTGGCCCGTGTGGCGTAAGTCATGAGGTTCTGAGTGTGAACTGAGCTGAATGCCTGGACAGGCAGATGTCAGGAAGGCGTTTGACTCGGGTTACTGTGCATCAGGAGGGATGGACTTTCTCATGCTTTCATTTACAACAACCCCAAATCACAAGACAGACAATGAGTTAACAATCAATACCCATTTTTCAGGTCTCTAGTCTTCACTTACTAGCTTTTAATCTCTACTACATTTCAAGTTAAGATTCGTCTAGGGTGTAAGACTGAGATGTCTGAGGGGGGAAGTGGTTGGGTCAAAGTGGGAGTGCACCTTCCTTATACTGCACATCAGCGCTTCATATCCACCATCTGAAACCAATTTGTTGTACATAATTTACTCCATAAAGTTGCTGGAATAAACAGTCCATGCAAAGCTCCTCAGATGTGAATTCAGCAGGGACTTGCCTGCCTGCATTTGATTTCAGTACTCAGCACTTTCAGATGCTATCCCACACGTGAGGTGCCATGTGGATTCTCAGAAGTGCTATTATTTATGAATTAGGATATTCTTGTGGTAGTTTGTTATCTGTGACTGATGTGACATGGTCCATGTACCCCATTCCCAAGTTGCTCTTACGGCCAGATCAATGAGTTAGTAATGGGGAACAGACATGTTCACTGTGTCTCTGGCTCAAATGAGCATAGTAGGATTAGGAATTGTTTGGTCAAATGTGTGACAAGTTACAACACTGTGGTTCATCATTTGCCCAGAAATGAACAGCACCTCATATGGCGTGATTTCCACAGTGACAGTTACTTACAGGGTGTGGCCCAACCGAAGTTCTTGATGTGGATGCTGAAGCGTCTCTCACAGTTCCTCCAGCCTTTATGCCTTATGTCTGCTGCCTGCAGCCTCATAGGTGACTGATGATATAAAGAAGCAGGACAGCCTTCTCCAGACACTTCACAACCTCCCTAAAATCTTTAATACAGTCCTCAAACCACATATTCCAAAATGTACTTTGTTTCTTACAGAGAGAGGCCATGATAGATATCCTAGGTAGTGTCTGGTTCTTCTTCTTGCCCAACTTCATGTTTTCAGTTTGTCTTCACAACTAAATCAAAGTGGTGGAACTAGAGATTTTCTTCCTGAACCTGAATCACCATGATTCCTTTAAGATAGATGGTATAAACAATCTAGAGCATTTTAAAATACTGATCACTTCTAGAATTATATTCTGTATTTCTCCCTGTGATGAAAAGGTTTTTTTTTTCTGTAGGCATCTTCTCATGATGGCACAGTTTTCTCTTATGTTAATTCTTGGAGTCCATCAGCTTCCACATTATTCAGAAATATTTTCAGAACATTTTCTAGGTATGGGGCACTATTCTAGGTACTGAAAAAGTAAGATAAAGTCACAGAATTTGTGGAGTTGGGATGGGGGCAAGGGAAGAGAACAAAAATGAAATAGAAAATTATTTCAGAACATGTGTTATGTTGGGAAGAGTATACAACATGCAATTAAACAGTGATATGGGATGGCGAGAATGCACTAGTGTAGACAACAGATTGTCACTGAAAGAAGCAAGAAGCTCACAAAGACTGAACAAGAAACTCATGGCTGGTTATCCATTCGGCCTCCTAGCACTTTCCATTTGGATGAACAGAAATAGAAATTACCTCTCTTGTTATTTCTCTCCTTGAAACCTTGGGAAAGGGAGTCTGCATTCCTAAAGACAGAGCTGCTTGTACTGACACCACCGTTCTGGGAAACCATGGTGGCTTTGTCCTGCTTCTGCTTCAGGCACTGGCTGGAGTTCAGAGGAGAAAGGACTGGAGTGCTCATTCTGTCTCCAAGTCCTGCAGGTTGAGGTTCCACAGTGGCTTCTTCCTTTGACTTAAAGACTTCATTGTTCTAGCTGTGGTGACCACTCTCTTTGTTCTTCCCTCTCTCCCGAGAGACTAGGGCAGTAATAGCTTTCTGCTGCTGCTTAGTTAGAAGGCCTGGAACCTTCAAAGTTTCTAGTTCCTTAACCCTGCCTTCATTTCTGTAAAGTCTCTTCAATTACCTTTTAGAGTGGGTTGTTAGGCCCCTTCGGGACCCTTGACTAGTACAGGGAAGAAGCAGTATCACATAAACTGACCAGGGTAGATATTCTTTAAAACACGTGATGATATAGATGATAAACAGACTTTATTTTATTAACATTTACAGGAAATTTTAGGATATTAGCCAGGAGAATATCATAACCTCCAAATCTCCTTTTAAAAAGATTATTGTGGCCTACCCAGCCACAAGCGGCCCCAGGTGGGTAGCCACCACTGTAATGAACAGGTATGTGGTGGAGAGATGGGAGAGGAGAAGCAGAGTGGTTCATGCACTGTGGATAAAAGTGGAACTAAAGATGCTACTGTGATGAGGAACAGGCTGATGTGGGTGGCCTGTGCTGCCACCCAGGGCCATGGTGACGTTGGGGGCCGAGCTGCAGCTGGGGTCTGTGTTAATGTCTATGGCCCCCCTCTAGGGCCATACAAATGCGAATGCCCTAGGTCTGGCCACCACCTGAGGCCATGTTGATGTCCGAGGGCCATGCTGATCTGAGTGGCCTGTGCTGACAACCAAAGTCATGGTGATGTCCAGGCCCAAGTTGTAGCCGAAGGCCATTTCTGGGTCTGTGACCCTACTGTAGCCAGGGCAAGTGATGATGCCCATGGCCTGTTTTACCACCAGGGGTATGGGAGAGCTGGCCCCAGTGGTCTGTGCCCCAGAGAGCTGATCCTGCACCCTTCCTGGTTGACTCAGCTGGAGAGCTGCCCTGGCTCCAGTGTCGGAACTGGCCCTAATGTCATAAGCATGGGAGAGCTGGCCTCAAGTCCTCTGGCAGCCCTGGGAAAACTGCCCTCCCCTTCTTGCTGCAGTAGGGTAGCTGGTCTTAATGGCACGGGTGCAAGAGAGCTGGTCCTGACCCTCACCTGAGGAGAGTAGCCCAGTGCAGGCCCAGCCTGACCAGCTCAGCTACTGCCCAGGCCCATATCCAGGGCTTTGAGTTGGCTCTCACTCCAACATCTACCCCATCTATGGCCTGCTGGAGTGCATGAAGGGACCAGTTCTGCAGAACCATAGCTGAAGGATCTCCATGACTCAGGAGATCTAAGAGGAGTTTTGGTGAGGGTCCAGTAATGATGGTGTGTATCAGAAGTCAGAGGCCTTGACCCTGATCAACAACACATTAAACAGTGAACACTTGCAAGTAAAGCTGTTTGGGCAAGAGGGTAGACTGTGTGACACATTGTAGCTCCCAAGGCCACTGTGACAAATGAACATGTGATGGAGAAGCAGGAAAAATGGAGGAGCAAATGTTTGTTGTTGTTTTTATTCTATTTATTTTATTTTGGTGGGTGGAGGGGCTACAAAGGTAGAAGGTGGACACGGAAGGACTGGGAAAGGAATGGGTTTGGGGTGCATGATGTGAAATTCCCAGAGAATCAATAAAAAATTGTAGTTGGAATTTTCTTTGGGCTACCAGCTCACAAATAATGACATGGAGACTTATTAATTATGAAAGCTTGGCCTTATCTTAGGCTTATTTTTACCTAGCTTTCATAATCTAATCCATTTCTGTTGATCCACATTCTGTCACTTACCACCTATCCTCCTCCCTCCTCGTCTCTTCGAGTCTCTTGCATATCTAGACTCCTCTTCCTCTTTCTTTCTCTCCCTGAAAATCCCACCTATATACTTCCTGCCTAGCTATTAGCTGTTCAACTTTTTACTATACCAGTCACAGCAAATACATTTTTACACAGTGTACAAATGTCTAATAACAAAAAATTATGTTAATGTAAAAAAAGATTATTGTGGTTGCCTGAAAAGAATATAGGTTTGAGGAATACACACCACAAAGAGAATAAATAAATATTATACAAATTTGAATATTTAATGTATTCTAGATGCTGTTTTTGGACACCTATCTACATGCATATTTGATAATCTTCATAATCACCCCAGGAGGCTATTATTCCTTTTTTTAGATGAAAAAACTGGGTACAAAATTCAAGTGACATAAATACCACTTCCCAGTTACATTCATTTTGAATGAATGTAGGACCTTGCCTTGGTCCTACAAGGCCTTGCCACTTAGTGAGCACTATAATCACATTCAAAAGGCCATTCCACCCTTTATCAGCCACTTGAGGATGATGGGTGATGTGGTAACCTCAGTGATTACCGTGACCATGTGCCTATTGGCAGTACTTCTTGTGCTATGAACTACATAGACAGTGCTGCATGGGCTACTATGATGGTGACTAAAGCATTCTATAAGTCTATGGATGGTAATTTTGGCAGAAGGAGGACATGAAGGGAAGGACAAATCTATAACCAGAGTATACGCTGTAGCTAAAAAAGAAAAGCACAGCTCCCTTCATGTTGAATGAGTTCCATGGAATCAACCAGTCACTGGTTGAGCACTGAAGGAATGGTATCACTTTGGGGATGCAATGTAGGTCTTGTCTCTGCTGCTGGATGACTGGGGACTTAGCAATGATCATAGTTAGGTTAGTCTTGCTGAGTGTAAACCCATGTTATGTCCAGAATAGCCACCATTGCCATCACTGTGGGTTCTCTATACATGAGCACACTGGGCAATGAGAGGGGTAGCTGGGGGAAGATACTGACTGGTATTCACAAGCAGTCAATCTTATCCTACTTAATGATAAACCATTCTCTCCAGCCACCCTTTTGTGTACATTCACATAGGTACACATATTTTCACTATTTTTTGTTTTGTTTGAAGAGGTATATCCTGTTTCTTATTTAATTTATTAAAGCATTTTAAATTGTGTGTGTGTGTGTGTGTGTGTGTGTGTGTGTGTGTGTGTGTGTGTGTAGAGCATGCATGCCACTGCACAAATATAGAAGTCAGAGGACAAATTTTGGGAGTCTATCGTTCCGCCATGGGATCTGGTGACTAAATTTAGGTAGTCAGGTTTTTGTGTCAAATACTTTCATCCTCTGAGACACTGTGCTATCCTCTCCTCATGATTATTTTCAACATTCCTTTTCAAAGCTGTTACTTTTAAATTTATGTCTTACTTTTATTGTGTGTGTATGCCACATGTATGTGGGAACCACAAGAAGCTATTGTATCCCCTAGAGCTGAAGGTATAGACAATAGGGAGCTAGTCCATGTGGGTGCTGAGAAGTGAACTTGGATCCGCTGGAAGAGCAGAAAATTATCTTAACCATGGAGCCATTTCTCCAGCCTTCAACAGTTTTTCAGTCCTGTCCATTCAGCCAAACCATTAGCCACAGCCAATAATTGGCTACAATCACACATCTGGTCATTTCTCTATCTAAGCAAAGTACACAGCAAGTGATTCACTGCTCTGAGTTCTGCCCATTGGGAAGATTGCCTTTCACCATTGTCACAAGGATGTTCCACAAGAGGCACTAAATAAAGGGCAGGAGGAACATTCCTAAGTGAGGAATATATTCTCCACTCCCAAGCCTAAAGAGGATCACTAGGCGTTGTGTCTCTCTCTTAATTGTGGGATGGACCAGGTGTTTTGACTTAAATTTCATCTTAGAAGGGTGTCTCAATATGCCCCAATGACTCTGGACTCTTAGAAATTTCCCTGAGGTAGAACCCTGCTGTGGGATGTCTGTATGTCAAATGTGTTGCTCTGATTGGTTAATAAATAAAACACTGATTGGCCAGTAGCCAGGCAGGAAGTATAGGTGGGACAAGGAGAGGAGAATTCTGGGAAGTGAAAGGCTGAGTCAGAGAAACACTGCCAGCTGCCGCCATGACAAGCGAGATGTAAGGTACCGGTGAGCCACGAGCCACGTGGCAACTTATAGATTAATAGAAATGGGTTAATTTAAGATATAAGAACAGTTAGCAAGAAGCCTGCTGCGGCCATGCAGTTTGTAAGCAATATAAGTCTCTGAGTGTTTACTTGGTTGGGTCTGAGCGGCTGTGGGACTGGAGGGTGAGAGAGATTTGTCCTGACTGTGGGCTAGGCAGGAAAACTCTAGCTACAGAAACCCTGTGACTTTTCACTGCATTTACTTTTTACCTTCTGAAATACAATGAAATGCAATGGTTGCTACATATCACTCACTAGGTCTATGATCACCATATTATCAATGTAATGCTTGAGTATCCTATCTTGTGGAATGGATATGTGACCAAAGTACTTATCAGCCAGATTATAACAAAGGGCTGAAGAGTTGATATAGCTCTGAGAAGGGATGGTGAAGGTAGATTGATTAACCTTGTCACCTAAAAGCAACTGCTCCTGGCAGACTTTACTAACAAGTATCTGGAGAAAATAATTTGAAAACCAGTAACTGCATACTGGAAATGCTTTAATTTGCTCACACATTGAAACCACATCTGGTACAGCAGTTGCAATTATAGTCATCATCTAGTCAAATTTATAGTCCACTGTCATTCTCCAAGATGTGTCTAGCATGTGTATGACATAGGTGTAGTCATACAACCAGCTGCTACTTACTTTTATATGGTAATCTTCCACTCATTAAAGCACACTTCTTTCAAGATTGTTCCTCCTCTGAAAATTATCCGTTCAACAGGAAAGAGAAGGATTTTAGTTTGTTCCCTTCACAACTACACAGGTTCCATTTGGAAGTGAGTTTTTTGCTCACTACTGCATCCGAAGTTTCTAGATTAGTACATGGAACTCACATACATTCAATAAAACTTCTTAAATTCATTATTAAGTGGAGATAAAGGATTTGATCAAGCCACCTTGACCTTCCAATTGAAAAATGCTGGAAATACAAATGAATTTAGAGTAATTGAAAGCAGATTTTTACTGTAGTGACCACTTTGTAACATTTTTTTCTAACAGTGTTTTAGTGGCACTCACAGGAAAGAATCACTAATTCCTATCATAGCTAAAACCATATAAACCTAGAAGTTTATACTAAACAAAAAAAGAAATGTACTCAGTTTTCTCTCAGGAAATGAAGGTGATTAGCAACATTTAAATTGTTTTATTTAGTATTATATCCTATCAGGAAGGTACAATACATTATAGGGACACACAAGGAACTAGATTAATGTCTCCAATTGCAATAATAAATCCACAAGAGTGCTAATGATAGGTGTTTTAGCATTTTGGGACTTCTCTTTAAAAAAACATTTTTCTTAAGGTTAAATTAAGATCTGTCAGATGATCATAAACACATCACAGCAAGTCTAACTCGAGGTGTTTGCTGATGGTTGTTTAGATGCTGAAGGCAATGCATTAGGGACTGATGGTGACTGAGTCTTATCCAATCAGTTCCTGATGCAGTATCTGCGACATCAAAAACTGTGACGACTATGCTGAATACTGCCTATTTCCCAACACAGCAACTTGTTCTCTTTTATTCTTTCATTTGTGGTTAGGAGAGTCTTTATGAAGGCATATAATAAAGCAATACGAAGTCATACTGATGAGCAAATTCCCAATTGACCAAGAGAAACATAAAAATTAATGGCAAAATAGGTAGATAAGTAGTTTTTAGAAAGGATATTAAGAGACATTTTCCTTAGGTCACTAATTCCTGCTTTGTCATGATAGTTTTTAAACATTAAAATCTTAAAGTGGATTTGAACAAGACAGTTCTAATTAATTATTAAACCAGGCTCATTTGTTAGAATAAAATGCATTTTGATATATGTTTATGGAACTGATCTCTCTCCCAAGCTTACTAAAGATAATTTATGTACAAAACTAGCACATAATCAATGTACTCAAGCTGGCGTGTTTAAACATATTTATGCACTCTGTTACAATCAACTAAACCTGGGCGATGCACATCACCATCGTTTTCAGAAGTGTTATTCTAGATTCCAGCCCACTGAAGAGACGAGTTTAGCAGATGCAGCTAGAACATTATTTCAACAACAACAACAAGCTTAAGATGCAGCTGATTTACTCTTTATCAGTGATACTGTAAGTTAGTTTTAGGGATCTCTCATTGGAAAAATCTAATCAATCCTCTAGGATTTTGTGAAATACAGAATGAAAGACTTTAACATTACTTATCAAATCCACCATTTTGCCCAATGGAACTTTCTATTTTCATAAGAGAGATAATAATATTGGTTACGGGATGTGGAAAGAGAATAGAGGTGGTGCTGAGAGGTAGATATTATAGATCTGGGAACTTAAAGTCTACTAATTACTTTCTGTCTGGCCTCTAGATTACTGACCAGTAAGCCTCAGAGTTAAGATTTTACTTTATTTTTGAAAACAGTTAAAAAAAATTTTTTTTTTTAGTGAAAACTTAAACACTTTGAGTATCAGTGAAGTATTCTAAACAATGCTCTTTCTTTTCCCCTCTCTCTTCTCTCTCTCTCCTGCTACTTCACGATCAGATGTATTCAACTGATTTTCCTGGGGTTTGGTTTTTATACTCTTCATAGAGGATCTTTAAGTAAGTAGAGCAGTCTTGGGGATGCTACAGGTCTGCTTGCCGGAGAAGCGATCTCAGAACAAGGACTGAAAGCCAAGTTTTAATGATGCTCCCCTGCTCCCTTGTAGATAATACTTTGGATTTTGCAGCTAGACTTGATGGGTTAGAGAACTGGCTTAACAACTCTTAAAAGTAGCTAGGTATCAGTTGTCATTGGTTATTTGTGCTCTGAAAAGGGATACGATTAATAAATGAAGAGATGTAGAGAGCAGTGTCCCTCAGGATTTGAATGGTGTGAATGTACTCTATGTGATTTTCTCTGGGAAGTGTCTCATTAAAAATAATGAGATGGGTGCCTGCTTTCTCATGACATAATTCTCAGCTACTGGAATGTTCAGTACAAGATGATAGCACTTTTTAAAAGCTGTGAATACTAGATTAGTGGCTGGGGTGGAAGGACATGGAGATGTCATTATTAGTTTTAAGTGGAGAATAAGGTGGGAAAATTGGGACTCAGGGGGATGAGTGTACATAAAAAAATTGAATCACAGAAGAATTATCTAGAAGGCCTTTTAAGATGAAGATAATTATGATCTGGTCTTGAAATTTTGTCTTGGCAGATATGGGATGGATCTATGGGATTGGCATTTTGAAGAAATTTCCAAGTTGAGGAACAATAAGTTTAAAAACCACTACCTTAACCTAGTGAGAGACAATCTGGCTCATGTGGCCGAGTGATCTTAAAGATAATTGTTGATAAGTGAATGTGATGATCTAGAGGGAAGAATAATCAGCTACATAAGTTCGTCTTAGTAATTAGCATAGTTCAGGAAGTTGCATGTTGGACTTTGTACTATTATGGGTCTTGAAGGAATATAGCCTCAATTCCCAGTTTCTATTTCATCCCAGAGAAAGGCAGAAAGGAAACTTTGCTGGTTTTGGTGAAGTAATAGTAATTATTGAGTTTGAAAACAGAGCAAATATGCTTATAGATGCTGCAAAATCATGGTAAAGGAAGACAACTAAGAATCCACCCTTAGGGAAACAGAATCCTAAATTCCAGTTCCAGAAATCTTTGTAAAGGCTGTAGGGTTCTCCTCCAAGCTATCATGAAGATAGAACTTAAAAATAATAGGGAGATCTTTTCCAAATTATTCCTCGAGTTTCTCTAGAAAGATCTTCTTAGTATGGCCAATGCTACAAGACAACCTGCTAGAAGCTGTAGGGAAGCTTATCCATCCTTAGACTTCATCAAAGTCCGCCATACCTTTCTTCTAAACTCTTTAAATGTTGATTTCACTGTCTAGACAATCTTTTTCCATCCTTGGCTCATAGCAGGTAACCATTTACTACAGATAGTTACACGGTTGCTTAATCACCAATTCTCAAGTGTACTGAGGGCTTTGTTCATGGCTTCCTTCCTAACACAGAGTCTGGGACTTCACTGGCATTGAGTGCTTGCTGAATGGAAAGTAAAAAGATGCTAAATTTTATGAAGTCAAATGTCGGGCTTCTTGTTAGAAACACATGTAGGCTGAGCTTTCCACCTTCTTCAGTTCATCACACTCATTTTCAGTGGCATATAGGATGTGAGTATAACAAGTTTCGAGAACAAGTATTAAATGTCATTAATCCCCAAAGAAGAATGTAGTTATTTAGAGGTCTAGGACTTAAGAACTACTGGAAGAACTGGCTAGATTAGCCCAAGTTGGATACCTGACAGGGTGACTGAAGTGAGCTCTAAACTTTAAGGATTGAGTCTATAAACAGGAAAACATTCTCAATCTCTACTTCAATGACAAACAGTTCCAGGTTGGTTAAAGTGGGACTTTGTGATGACCACTGAAGACATAACTGTTGATTTACTTATGAGAACATTGAGCAAGATAAATATGATATTTTCTATGCATTCAGTAGCTGCTCATTCTCCAACAGTATATCATGAGAGAAGGCCATGTCTCTACTCTCTGTATTTCAACAGCAAACGACAGAGCTGGCTTTGGGCTGCGGTGCAACCCTTATGAGGGTTGCTTTAGGATGCCTCTGACTGCTTTCCCTCGGGCCAGGATTTCAAAGCTTTATTGGTGAAACATGGGACTCTGATTGGTCTGACTTAAGGCTGCCCACATTCTTTAACACACTCATTATGACACAGAAGGAAAATAAAGGGTAGGGATCTGTTAGCTAGTTCCCAAGAATGGAGTAAAATTTCTGTCAGGAGAGAACTTCCACATAGTACAGGGGTTCCTGCAACAACTGGCAGGCTAGTGCCACTCCCTGAGCTAGCTGAGCTGGAGCCCTGGTGGCAAGTGTTCTTGCAAGCCTTACTGGTATTTTTAGGCCAGGGATGAGATACTGTATTTGTGTGGTCAGTGATCATCACAGGTCCCGTTTTAATAAGCTAAAGCAGATTATCATTGAGGTGGAGAGAAAAGAAACCATCCCTGCTTGTAGACCCAGTTCTGTATTTGGTTTCTAGCATTAAATCAGTCCAGAGATATCCAGGGAAGATAAAATCAGCAGGTGACCTTAGCTGGGGAAGCATTAGGTTGCTTGGAAAGCCAAGGATCAGGGAGAAACCATTACTGACACTGTGGTGGTGGCATACTGCAGGGTCTGTATATCTATAGAGGAATCCAGGAGTGCTTAGAGAACATTTCAGGCAAGATTTGGGCTTCTGTGTTGATGTGTAGTAAGTATACGCTGCAACACCAGGTCAGGGTATAGGCAACATTTAAAGGAACTGTCTTGAGATGTCCTTTATACAGGATACCAAATAGGCAAGGGTGGAGAGTCTATATCACCCCTGTGGATTGCAAGGGCAAGTCCAGGCCTAGAGGTGAAGTTTGATATGAATAGCACCCACAGCCTCAGTGAGGTAGAGGCCATGGTTAGGCAGAAATCAGGAGACTGGAGAATGAGCAGAATGCAGCTAGCTATTCTGGACAGAAAGAGAATTTGGGTTTATACCAAAAGATCAAGATCACAGGTGCTATTTGACATCTAAGGCCCTGGTCTTCAGAGTGTCAAAGCTTCCACCTCTGTGGTCTGGTTAGGAGCTGGTTACTTCCACGTTGTCTCCTCTCACTACACATCATGGGTGGAGAGGGAGGGACTCATGCCACACTGTTGGTGAAGCGATGAGCTAGAACACTGAGGGTTTACTCCAGGATCCCTAACAAGTGCTCAGGCACCGAGAAACACAGACCCTCATCCCGAGGACCCCATTGTACTCCATCTGTGGTGAGGGCTGCTTTGAATCAAACCTTACAGAGTGAGTTTTATTGAGAGAAATACCCAATCTCTCACTTACTTTGATTTCAATTATTTCCAGAATGCAGTTCTGGAATTATGAAACTTTAAAAAGGTCGGGGTCATTGTTACTGGTATTTCTCTTTGTCTGTTTGTTTTGAACACGGAATCTCTGATTAGTCTAAAGCAGCCAGGGCTCTTGACTCTTGAATCAGCTTTCTTCCTGCTCTATATTTGTAAAATTAAATTGCAAGGAAATTACTGAAATTCACAATAATCATGTTTCTTTGTAGTTTACAAACGACTAGCTGCTAAGGAAAGCCTCTTTAATTAAACTATATTACAAATATGCTACTATTTCAATGAAAGCCTCTCCTTGCCTCTCAAGTCACTCATGCTAAAACCCAAAGTCCTCATCAGCCCCCACTCTCACCTGTCTTCTTCAATCTCATTTCTTACCAGTTTTTTTTTTATTTCAACTCTCTGGACCCCAGCTTTCTCGTGCTCAGACACAGTGATTCTTGTTTCAGTTTGCACATTTGAATCCCTTGGATGGCTCTTAGGATGTGTACCCTCCTTCCAGACACTCTGATCAAAGCTACGTGTGGTAGACCCTGTGTGCAGACAGCGTCCGGGGATGCTAATACAAAGGCTGTGTGTGGAAAAGTTACTTATACCACCGAACTGCATCCACGTCCTTTTCTTTGGGAAAAATGTCACAAGAACAGGAATTGGAAATTCTTTAACATTTTTAGGGAAAGGGATTATTTTAACTAGCAGGAGTATATAGTATTGGGGAAATTTCTGCACCTATAAGAGTCCTAATGGCACTGCACATTATTGATATGAAGAATCTTTATGCCATAGGTAAGTTAACATTATTACTTAAGAGTTCAGCGTTTCCTCTTTTAGCCTGGAAATAACTAGTTCTCGTATTGATTATCTTCTAGTCAACCTAATATTTTGCAAAAATTTAATTGGTCATATTAATTTGTCTTGATACATAATATAACTTAATCAGACTGAGGCATACAGACCTGTTTTTCTGGGGGGATCCAAGAAAAATACACATCATTCAAAACTTTGAAACACCATCCTTAATAATTTTTGCAATAAAAGTTGATCATACACTTAAGTATAAATTTGTTTCATCTGATTTGTTTAATGTTACTGGAAGAATAAGGAAGAGACTGGCCTTGAGTCTTACCCTTGGGGAATTAATTTTTTCACTCTTTTGTTATTAAAGTATATTTATTTATGTAGATGTGCATGTCCATGTTTGTGTGTGCAAACATACACATGTGGTTATTTATGCACATGTGATTTTGTGTGTAGATGTTCTCCACATTCGCTTTTGGTCTTCTTTTCTTGAAGTAGGATCTTTCACTGACCTGAAGATCAACAGTTCAGCTAAACTGGCTAGCCTGCAAGGCCCAGCGCTTTTGTCTCTGTCTGCCCAGAATGAGTTACCTCCCTTGTCTCAGTAAAAGGTTCATCTATTTTGAGACCTGACAAGGATCAGAATTGAATAGAAGCTCAAGTGTCTTATGGCCACTTCAGCCTGTGCTGCAGTTAATCTTTAATTTTAGTATTCACTAAGACACATAGAGAGGAGTGAGGAAGGGTAATCAAAGGTGGTAATCTGAGGAGCTCAAGTCTGAGGACATGGAGTGCTTAGATTGACTGACTAGAATTTGACAAACTAGTATCCACAAAGGAAGTGGGGGAAACTTTCATAGAGAAAACACTTCGGGTTCAGCTTCTGAAGCCCCAACCCTGTTGCTGATTTTTAAAGCAAAATATAAAGCAATAAGTAATATTGAAATGACATCATAAATACAAGTGAATCCCAGCTAGTTTCTTTTCCAGTCACAGAACATTTTAGAAAGGCTTCAGTAAGATTTGGAAGAGGTTGCACACACACAGTAACTGCCACAGGTGTGTATGAAATTCAAATTTGATGTTCTGACTCAGGTTGTCACAATCATCGTTGGATCTAGGAGGTCAAGGAAATTGCTCTGTTTAGCATAATCCCAGAGACCTCTGTGAGGGATGATAGGGACATCTCACAGTTGCCAGCTGAGATTAAGCCAACTCATAGCCATCCAGGTTATATCTGCAAGAAAAATCTTGTGGGCAGAGGTGCTTGGCTGCCTAGATAGAGCTGTGTCTATAAAGATCTGGCAGTAAAATCATATGTAGTTCCCTTAAACTTTTCTTGATGAGAGTGAACAGACTCTTGCTGAACTAAAGTTTATTTTCACAGAGAAGTATAGGTATTCTTGCATGTGATACAATAAAAGTATCTTTGTATTAAGAAAGGATTCATATATATATATACATATATATACACATACATACACACACACATATATATACACATACATACACACACATATATATATATATACACATACATACATACACACACACATATATATATATACATATATATACACATACATACACACACATATATA
>CABHPR010132766.1:0-15763 GCA_902168415.1 Peromyscus melanophrys
TTGCAAAAACGTACATGCGTTTTGGTTGCTTTCAATAACATAAATACTTCCATACCCATGAAATTTTAATATCACTAATTTGTATATTTGAATGATTTTTTTCCAGTGGCCACAGGATAAGAGTGGAGAAGGAAAATGGTCTTACTCGAGTTAATGGATTCATCATGCATTTGCTACAGAATAATAGGTTGTTGTAAATATCAGCAAGGATCTGAATGAGACTGTGGACTATTGCTCCTGATTTAAATACGGACAGTTAGATGCCGAGATGAATAAGCACATAGACAAGGAAGACAGTCAGGGTCTGGTCAATTCTGTGATGTGAGGTTGCTCCGAGGCAGAGGTAAAAGCATGGGAGAGTTTGGTGTGAAGTATGCTGAGGATTTCAGAGGAAGACACACGTTAGTGTTCTCTTGCTGTATAACAAATTAACCATAAGCCTGGAGGCTTAAAACAACACACATTTGTTATCTACAATTTCGGAGGCTTGTGAGAGCATAGGCTTGCCCTGTGGGCGTGGCTGCCAGTCCCCTTTCTCTGGGTTGCCTAGGTTACCTCTCAGATGAGGTTTCTGCAGCTGCTTTCCTCCTCAGAGGTTTAGACTCCGGCCACAGTCAGCCTCTGTGGTCCTTCACTGGTCCACACTGCTGAAGGAAATCCTCCAACCTCTAACTGGTGTCTGCATGCCCTCCTGGACTCCACCCTCAACACACTAAGGCTTCACCAGTTCCCTCTCTTGTGATCCTCTGCAGCCCATACAGATGCTTGGTAAATGTTGCAAGGCAGATGTCTCCCCCTATCTGTTAACTGCAAGCTGTTGTATTAGCAGGACACTTAAGGTGGTCCCGTGTGAAATACATGGACTCCGCAGCTGGCCCTGACAAAGCCTCTTCAGTGTGGTTCCATCTTTTCCCATCTCAGAGGATGGTGCGTCTCTCTCATAGTACATAGTCAGTATTGACATTCCCTTCACTCACGTGTAGTCTTGTGACAGAGCGGACTAGAACTTCTGTACATGCAGCACAGATCCCCAAACTTCAATATTTCAGATCCCCAACCCGAGGTCCTTCTGGCTGCCTCACATCCCCGTAGTCAACACTTGAGTTGAATTCCAAGTTCGGCTTCTTTAGCAAAAAAATCACCTGACCAAAGTCACCCAAAGAATAACATCTAGGGGGTGGTTATCACAGAACGGTAAGAGCCTTGCTCAGCATTATAATGGCTGTGTAAACTGTATGTTCTAGAGAGCACAACCTACTGTATAGCGAGAATGAACGGTAATTGTAGTGGGAGATGCAAAGCTACGAAGCAGGCCACTGATACACGGCTCTTTTTTTTATATTAAAAAAGTTTTTCACTTTACATACCAATCCTGGTTCCCCCTCCTTCCCCTTCTCCTGTTCCCCCCCCACATCCCAACCTTCATCCACTCCTGAGAGAGGCTAAGGCCTCCCTTGGGGAGTCAACAAAGTCTGGCATACTAAGTTGAGGTAGGACCAAGCCCTTCTGTGTCAAGGTTGAGCAAAGTATCCCACCCTAGAAATGTGTTCCAAAAAGCCATTTCATGCACCCTGGATAAGTCCTGGTCCCACCGCCAGGGGCCCCACAAACAGATCTAGCCACATAACTGTCACCCACATTCAGAGCGCCTAGTTTGGTCCCATGCATGCTCCCCAGCTGACAGGTCAGAGTCCATGAGCTCCCACCAGCTTGGGTCAGCTGTCTCTGTGGTTTTTCCCATCATGATCTTGACCTCGCTTGCTCCTGTGATCCCTCCTTCCTCTCTTCAACTGAAGTCTAGGAGCTCATCCCAGTGCTTGGTTGTGGATCTCTGCATCTGCTTCCATCAGTTACTGGATGGAGCTTCTATGATGACAATTAGGGTAGTCACTGATCTGATAATAGAAGGTAAGTTCAGGTACCCTCTCTGTTGTTGCTAGAAGTCTTAGCTGGTGTCATTTTTGTGGATTCCTGGGATTTCCCTAGCACCAGGTTTCTCCCTAATCCCCTAATGGTTCCCTCTCTCAAGATATCTTTCATTGCTCTCCCTCTCCGTCCCTCCACTGGGCCATCTCAGTCCCTCCTGTTCCTATCCCCCATCCCTCCCCTTCTATCCACCCCCCTGCCCCAGTTTACTCAGGAGATCTTAACTATTTTCCTTTCCTGGGGCCCTCTATGTGTGGCCCTCTTAGGGTCCTCCTTTATACTTAGCTTCTCTGGAGTTGTGGATTATAGCCTGGTTATCCTTTGCTTTGAATCTAACACGCATGGCTTTTCTTCTGAGAGCTTCAGAAATTATCTTTTTTGGTCACACAAGCCTTCTGCATTCTCTGTTCAAAGCCAGTTCTTAGACATGTTCAATGAATCGAGCAGAGAACCATGCACAAGTCTGGCAGACCTTAGGACTCATGTCTGCCGTGGGGTCAGGTGGCATTTCTGAAGAGCGAGCACACGTCGGGTCCAGAGATGTTTAAATGGTTGCAGTTCAGCGTGCTGCTTTCCTTGAATCAGTTGGCTGACTGGCCATCATGGGGGGAAGCTCAACTGTTACTGAGTGAGTCAGCTGTCTGTTACGAAAACCATCGCTGACATCAGGCTTTCAGTTTACGTACAAAGTTAGGAGGCAGTTTACGATAAAAGGAATCAGGGTTTCAATCTGGAGGCCTTTTCAGGTCAAATTTTGTTTGGTCTGATATTCTATAATCTTTATCTGTTTGAAAATGGAGTGCAAATGAATGACAAGTGGGTTGGGATGATGGAGAGACAGTGCTGGGCTATCAGAGGCCTGCTTCCAGGGATGGTGCATGTGCAGACGGGGCAAGATTCTCTTAACTTTGGTCCCTGGACCAGAAGTACCAGCATCATCTAGGGAATTTGGAACTGCTGTCTTTGCTTCTCACAGGAGGTCCTGAATCTCTGAGGGGTTCAATCTCATCAGTGTGTGATTTAGCAGATTCTCTGGGAGATTTCAATCATCCCCTTTAGAGAAGCAGGGCAGCCCAGCCCATGAATAAATATGTTTCTTATTAGGGAAGTTAGGCTATCATCTTAAAATGATTATCTTAGAAAACAAGGGGGCAGAACGCACCCGGCTTCTTCAAGGAAGCATGGAGCAGACAGGGGTTGTAAGAATAGTATCTTTGTATGCTTAGATCTGATCTCTGTGCAAACTGGGTCCTGAGAGTCTCCAAGTAATGTGGAAGAATTTGGTGTCTAGTCACTTTGGGTCCACATGCTCTGGCTCCTGTCACATGGAAACTGCATCTTTTCTGAATTTGTAATTCATTCACCAAATGAATGTTTGAAAATGGTATATGGCTTTGTGAACAGTGACTTGAAGGATGCATTAATCTTGTCATGATAAAATTTATCAGTAATGTACAGTAGAGGTAGAATGTTATTTTGAATGATAGAATCATATTTAAAAGGGCTAAGGGTTTTAAAAGACAGAAATGATAGACCAAATGTAAAAAATCTTAGATTTGGGGGCTGGGGAGATGGCTTAATGGGTAGTGTGTTTGCCAAACAAGGACCTGAGTTAGAATTTCCAGAACACACTTAAACAAGACAGTGGTATGTGCCTATAATCTAAGCACTCTGAAATGTAATAGATACGGAGCAGAGACAGCAGGATATCCAGGAACTCCTGGGCCAGCTAGCCTGGCATACACAGTGATGAACAATATCAGTCAGGAGAAAAAGGTCCTGGGTATTTTAGTTGGACATACATGTAATATGAATCAATGATATGGTTCAATTACAACCTATAAGTGGGTAGTTTTTTATTTATTCATTTGTTAACTTATATAATGATTATTTATTGAGTCGACCGTGAACCAGATGCTCTACAGAACAAAAGAATAGAAGGTCGAGTAAATCAGACATTTAAAGAAAACAGCAACGAACAGTTAGTTGTACAAGATTCCTTGTAATTACAGTGTTCGCTCTGGTTTGGATAACTGTAGATCTCTGTGAAGTAGAGGATGATGGGAGGTCCTTAGATCTCTGCGGGACATGCCCTTGAATGAGATTGTGGGCCCCTGGCTTTCTTTTTTCTCTTTCATGAATAACCTGCTACACATTCCCGCCAGAGACCCAAAGCACTGAAACTAATTGATCTTGGCCTGGCATCTCTAGAGCTAGGGGCCAAAACAAACATAGTCTCTTCGGAAGTTATCTCAACAACTCTGTTACAGCAACACCAGGCTGACTAATGCAGAGTGGACAAGGATAACAGAAACCACAAAGATCATACTATTTTTTTTTTTATGTCTCTTGCCAATCCCACCTCTGGATGAGACATGCTTTGGAGAAACTCAGAAGATGGACAAAAGTTTCATGCAGTGGCTCTTAAAACTCAACACACACAAGGTGCACATGGGGGAGCTTGCTAAAACCTGGAGCCCCGGGTTCTAAGCTCCAGAGTTCTTGGTTCAATTGATTTCAATAATTGGGAATTGTTTTCAAGAATTTGCATTTCTAGCAAGCTTCCCCAGGTGATGTGTGATGCAATTAATTTGGGAGTCTCCACTCAATAATCGCCAATTTAATGTCATGGGGCTTGAGAGGGCTAGGACCAGAGGATGTTTTGCTTAGCAAATACTTTAATGCGACAAGATAATTGTCTTGAAGTGTCTGGAGGAGAGATGTATGTAAAAGCAGATTAAATTTATTCTTTGTGCTCTCTGAAGTAGAGCATGAATTATTTGGTATAGACAGAGGCAGAGTATGGTTAAGCCTCAATAATATTCATTCCTCAGACAGACTTAAGACAGGATGGACAGCTCAGCAGGAACAAGATTCTTTCCAGGGCTTTGAAGACTAGAAACCTGGTGGGTGACCTATTGGAGCTTTACATGAGGAGAAGAAAGCCAACCACCTACAGAGACCAAGGGAGTCAGGGCAAAGGCAGGGAGAAAGCACTTCCGGGTCGCCAATGTCTCTCTCCTTCTAGTCTTTCCTGGAGCATGGTACTTGGTCTTTGAACTTTTTGGAGTCGTTTCTGTCACCCCAGAGTAAATTCTGTGTATGATTAAGCTAGCTTTTTGCTTTAATGTTCGAATCATGAGCCTTAGTGGACAGGAGTCAAGCAGCAGTGAAGTGCTGCCTACGGTCGAGCGAGCAGCGTGGAGAGCATCCCTTGCGGTTGCGGGAACCATCTCCGGGCTGTATGATGGGCAGATGCCGGATTAGGTGAACAGTGAATGGAGCGGGGAGGGTGGGACCACGAAAGTAGAGGAATCCAGGGTGGTTTAGAAGTACGGCTCAAAGAAGAGATGCAGGAATGAGAAAGAGAAGGGAAGGAAGGAAAGGATAAGGGGGAGGACCGTGACAGAAACACATGGGGGCTGAAATCAAACAGGGTGGGATGAAAGCTCCAGGGAAGGAGTTGGACTTGAATATCCTGGAGAAGGCTTCATCTGAGGGGCCAAAGGCAGAGACGCTCAGCCTTCAATAGAGCAGTGTGAGGGGGTGGGCCAGACGTGGAAATTCATGTAAATCTGGAATGAGAAGTTCCCCGAGAGAGCACAGAGAACCCTGGCTTGTGGAGGGTTGAGCAGGAAGCCTGAAGACTTGGTGATGGAGACTGGAAGGTCTCAGATTGGGAATTCAAGAGGGACACTGAGGTGGATTAGCCTTTTTAGTAAGGAATTTATTAGGGAGCTCTTAATGCCATGGACAAAGGTTCTAAAGAGAGTTCAGGACTCTGAGACAGAATTGGGTTGTCCTCTTGGGTTTCTTAGTGGGAGGGAAGGAACGCCTCCTGCTGTCACACTCTCAGTACTGCAGGCTAGTGGCTTCTGCCCTGTGGGGAAGGGAGAAAGATAAAGTTCTTCTGATTAAAGGGTCACTGCAGGGATTCGTCAGTTTCCTGGGGTCCAGTTGCCTGCAGATACTGCTGAACTCTTTCTGAGAAGTGAGGATTTCAGACTCACAGATTGTCACAGCAGGGTGCCAGTCACTACACACCCATCCCCCCATCAGCCATCAGCCATCGGATTTAATGAAGAGACCTGAGCAACTCCTAGCTGAAACCTATCTGATTTTCAAAAGTCACTCAAGGGAGGAAAAGAGGGTGTTGGCTAAAGACATAACAAAGGCTCCTGGGACAGTAAGGTACCCAGGCAGATTACACTGGTGATTTAAGGGGAAGCAGGTGGACCAGAAGCCTGGGAGAACCCTGAGTAGATCTAGGCAGCATGAAGGAAGACAAAATGGTGATGAGGAACAGTTGAGAGAACTGATTAGGAAGATAGGCCATCTGAAAACGTGTCCAGGGAGCGGGGACCGTGAAGACAGGATGGAAAGGGCAGATGAACAAGAGAAACGTTGAGAGGTTTTCTTTCTTTGTGAATAGTTGAGCGATGTAGTCAAGATCACAACAAACTTAGCTCATCATTTTCCAAAATTTGTCCCTTGAAATAATTGTTTTAGGGGTTCTTCCTAGTTATGTGAAAAAAAAAATTTCTTTCCTCTTTCACACCTTTGATGATTTGCCATGCTCAGATGGCTAGAGACAGGGCTGTTAAATGCTCGAGAGTTCTGCAAAGAGAACAGTTTGACTAGGCCTAGCTTTGTGCATTTCAAATTTGAATGTACAAATCTCACCTGTAATTTCTACACGCATTGTAAGGAACAGTGTTGTATGGACACCAATTTGAGAAATTCAGTATGAAAAACCTGGTGTAGAAATCTGCCCTCCAGGGTCTCAGGGAAGCATTCCGCTTCTTCTATTAAAAGGCCTGCACCAAGGACGGACAGGGGACCGAAGGGTCTCTCCTATCCCTCCTCGCTAGTCACGGTGTTCTTGAGATGAGCGCAGGCTGCCCTTCAGATGTGTCCAGTGTTTCAGCTTCTGCCCTAAGTCATGCTCGGCACAGACATGAGCTGAGTCTCCTGGATTGGAATTCTGACTCGATGATTTTTACTACTTGCCTGTTTTGGATAATGTTATTTTATGTCGACAAGCTTCAGTTTTGTGGGTTTTTTTTCTTCAAATAGAAAAAAAAAAACCCTTCATTTTAAAAATGTGGAAGTAATAGTTCCCATCTCAGTCTCATAGAAGTGATGTGATAATAAGTAAATTATTATATGTAAATCATTTACAGAAGGGCCTAGATCACAGCAGCTATTTTGGCACACCAGTACCACTCTACCTCTGTCCCTACCACAACGATCGTCACCATCAGCATCTATCACTACCACCACCACCATCACCATCATTACCACCACCATCACCTGTAGCTAGAGTTTTCCTGCCTGGCCCACAGTCAGGACAAATCTGTCACTCGCCAGTCCCACAGCTGCTCAGACCCAACCAAGTAAACACAGAGACTTATATTGCTTACAAACTGTATGGCCGTGGCAGGCTTCTTGCTAACTGTTCTTATATCTTAAATTAATCCATTTCTATAAATCTATACCTTGCCACATGGCTTGTGGCTTACCGGCATCTTCACATGCTGTTTGTCATGGTGGCGGCTGGCAGTGTCTCCCTCCGCCTTCCTGTTCTTTTTATTCTCTCTGTTAGTCCCGCCTATACTTCCTGCCTAGCCACTGGCCAATCAGTGTTTTATTAGCAACACATTTGCCATACAGAACAGCCCACAGCAATCACCAGCATCAGCATCCATCACTACCACCACCACCACCACCACCACCACCACCACCACCACCAGCAGCAGCAGCAGCAACACCACCACCACCACCACCATCACTATGACTATATCAGCATCACTATCACTACCGCCATCACCATCAGCATCCATCACTACCACCATCACTACCATCAGCAGCAGCAACACCACCACCACCACTGTCACCACCACCATCACCATGATTATCAGCAACAGCACCACCGACACCATCACTATCACCAGCCTCAGCACCACCACCATCTTCCTTTCATCCTCTGAAGTAGCCTTCTGTAATTCACAAAGGCTTGGCTTTGCAAACTAAAGTTGACTTTGGGAATGCTTTTCCCAGAGAGTTCGAATGGAAGTGATAATAGATGACGAATTGGCTGGCCACGTAGAAACTGCTGTTAATGGTGTGCTTAGCAAATCTGTCTTCCTTCCCACCACCCAGGTTTCCAGGATATCCCCAACACTTTGATCTGCAGAGTGAACCTGCAGCAATGTATTGCTGTCTTGTTAGTCTAAAGTATCTTTGTTTCCCCCATCCATCCATCCATCCATCCATCCATCCATCCATCCATCCATCCATCCATCATCTATCTACAGCTTCGACCTGTCTCTACTGCTTCAGTATTCTCTCTAGACTGTACTTTAAAATGGATCCGCCACCCCCACACGGTAGTTACAATAAAATTGTAATCCTGACTTAATTACGCTTTACAAAATTGCTTGTAAACTTACCTTTTCCTCACAGAGAGGAGCGGCATTCATCATCTTTGTCAGAGCCGTTTCTGCAGAGTGACCAAAGGCAGCCTGGTATCTGGGACATACTCTGATCACCGGGTGCCTACATCCAGATTTGCTTAAGGTAGAAGACCAAAAGGAGTTTTAAATTCAGTAGCAGAGAAAGTTCTAGTAAGTTAAAGAGGCCACTGGGGGGAAAATGTATACATGGAATAGCTATGACAAATTGCCACAGTGTTGGAACTTAAAATGGCACAAGATATATTCTTCTAATGGCGTTTAGAAGTCAAAACCAAGGGGATGATAGAACTTCTTACTTCTGGAGCAGCCATGTTCAACTGTGGGTCATGAACCCTTGGGGTTAACCGATCCTTTCATGAGGATAGTATAAGACCATCGGAAACCACAGATATTTACATTATGATTGATAACAGTAGCAGCATTATGGTTATGAAGTAGCAACAAAAATGATTTTATGTTTGGTGGGGGTCACCACACCATGAGGAACTGTATTGAAGGGTCGCAGTGTTAGGAAGGTTGGGAACGACTGTTCGGGAGGCTTTAGGGCAGAATCTGTTCCTTTGCTGTGTGTATCTTTTAGGAGTCATCTGTGTTTTTTGGGTTCATGGTCTCTCCTGACATCACTCCAAGCTTGTCTTAGTGTCCCTGTATCTCCTGTGATGGATGCTGAGTCTCTGCTGTACTCTAATCAGGACGTTTGTGATTCCACTGGCCATACCTGGACAATCGAGGGACATCTGCCATTCTTAATTCAACCACACGCAAAATCCCTTTATAACACAGTCAAAGGTTCTGGGGACCAGAGTGGATATTTCTGCTTCGAGGAGGTCACTGATCTTTCCACAGCAGATACAAGCCATTTTAGGGGAGTGTGAAGACAAACAGCATTTCACTGTAGGATTCTCTTGTGTTGAATGGTATAAGGATAGGGAGAATTTCTTAAGTTGTTACCAGGTCCAGGGGTATCCATTTTCAGATAGGTTTTTTTTAACCTTATTATATTATGTATCATCATCGTCATTAATTATTTAAATCCATAAAAATAAAAAAGCAGAAAAATGGTGAAAGATCATGTCTCTGCAATGTTCCATGTAATAACTAGTAAAATTTTGAAATATATCATTAGAATTTTTTTTTTAGAAAAATGAAACATCATTTTGGGATTAAAATTAGCTATTTTTTTTCTCCCCCAAAACATATTCTCAGATTTGATAACATCATGAGCATGTGGTTTCATGTACTTTTAAAATTTGACTGCATTTTGGACATTATCCAGTGACTAATTTTTAAATTAGGGACATAGCTTGATGGAAAAGAGTTTGCTTAACCTGTGCAGGACCCAGAGTTTGATACCTAGTCCTACAAACAAACAAACAACACACAAAGAGACACAAGCAAAGCTAAAATCTCATAATTTAAATAATTGTAGAGTATCCCAATGCATAGATGGTCATGATTTATTTCTGAAAAGATATTACTCATTATAAAATATTTTGGCATCATTAATGCTGTTAAACAAATTTTAAAATGAAACCAAAGTTGTTTTTTTTTTTTTTTTTTAAAGGAGACATTTTATACCACATGTCAATGCTTTAAATAATCACCCAGAAGCATTGTGTGCATTTGTCTCCTTCCTGGCTTAGGAGAGTCCCTATGTTCTCATTACTAATGTATAACATAATGGCCTGAAATAGTACCTTATTAGATATGTAAAAATTAGCTTCTCAGCCTCTTTCTCCATGATGTCTTGTGAATGTTTCCTGGCCGTATTTGTTTCTTTTCTGTTGAATAGTGTGCTCGGTGAAGCAAGCATTATAGCTTTACTATATAAAAGCATACTTTATGATATCTGTTTTTATTACTTTGATTAAAAAAGACTTATCTAATATTATAGAAATTGTGATGTGTATTTCCATCTATTTCATTTATGACTTTACTTTTCATATTCAAATATTATGCCAATTAAAATTTATTTTTGTTTGTTTACTATCTGAGGTAGGAACACACACATACATATACACTCTACACCAATTGTTACAGCAGGTGACACTCAATTATCCATGTACATCATTTAGGAAACCCTTCAGATATCAGCATTAGAAAGGAGAAGATGGGACTTAACATTAATTTTTTAAATAAAATGATAATCTTTAATTGTAGTGTGAAGAGTAGTTGGAAGTTTTTCTGTGTCCTGCCCAGTCCTGCAGCCGCTCAGACCCAAGTAAACACACAGAGGCTTATATTATTTTTAAACTATGACTATGGCAGGCTTCTTGCTAGCTGGCTCTTATATCTTAAATTAACCCATTTCTATAAATCTATACTTTGCCATGTGGCTTGTGGGTTATTGATACTTTATATCTTGCTTCTCCTGGCAGTGGTTATCAGTGTCTGCCCCCTCTCCTTTCTTTTCTCCTATCTCTCTTGAATTTTCCCACCTGGTTCTATTCTGCCCTGCCATAGGCCAATGTAGCTTTATTTATCAACCAATCAGATCAACACATATTCACAGCATACAGAAATACATTCCACAGCAGTAAAGGCCGTTTATATTTAATACAATCATAAGTGTGGTTTGACTTAACTCTAAATTCCTTCTATTTGTCTTCATTATGCTCCATTTTCTTTGTTTTGTATTCAGTAGTTTTTATTAGTCATTATTTTCTTTGTTATTTCTAAGTAGCTGATCAGTAGTTTTAATATATGTCTTAAAATTTATCAGAATATACTATGAAGTCATATATGGCTTCATGTGAAATGTAAGCCCATTATAGCAGTGAAGTCCATGGTCACTTTCTGATCCTTTGGGCTTCCTTATCATATAACAACTCACTATTGTTACTTTAAATGCAATAAAAAAATAACGCTCCTAGTTACTAGTGTTTTTTATTACTTCCTACGTGCTTCATTTCTGTGGAGATCCAAGTTTTTACCTGATGTCAGTTTCCCTCTGCTTGAAGAATGTGGAGAATGTACTTACATTTTCTATAGCAGGGGTGTGCTACACTTGTTTCTTTAAAATAGTCATTATTTGGTCTTAATTTTTAGCTATTTTTATTTTACTTAAAAAATTGCATTTGCTGCAGGCAGAATTCTAAGTGGATTTGGATTTCCTTCCTCACAGCATTTTAAATATGCCATCCATTGTCTCCTAGCTTGAATGATTTATTCCAGGAAATTGAAGATGATTTTTTTTGTTGTTTCTTTGTATGAACATCCTCCCCCCCTCCACCGCCACCATGTGTGTACAAGTGTGTGGAAGCCAGGAGGTGACACTAAGTGTCTTCCACAGTCATTCTCCACTAGCCATTCCCGATTGGTGAACCTGGAGCTTATTGATTTGTCCAGGCTGGTTGATCAACGAACTCCAGGGATCTGCCTGCCTCTGGGTATTAGAGATAGACACAAGCCACCATGGCCTGGCCTTTTACCTAACTACTGGGTCCCTAACTCAGCTTCTTATGCTTGTGCAAGTACTTTACTGACTGATCTATTTTTCCAGACTTTTAAAATTACCGCTGGATTTGTAGGACCTTAATAATAATGTACTTTGGTTTTATGTTGTGATTGTGATTGGCTTAAAAAAAACTGTTTATCTTGTTTTAGGTTAATTGAACTACATATTTGAATTTATATATTTTTTCAATTTTGGAAACATTTTAGCCTAAATTTCAGTAGATACTAACTTAAGTCAGTTGACCAGTATATCTCCTACTTATCACAGCCAATCATTTTCAACTTCTTTTGCATCTTTAGAATATTGTTCCATTGCTCCTCTGCAAATCCTTCATGTAGCTGCTAGGTTAGACTTCTTTTTGCTTGTCCTCAAAGTGAGATGCAGATCATATTGAGCTTTGCCAGCTGGGACCAGGTGGGCGGGTGGAGGATTGTCGTTATTGTTGTCTTGTGTGTTGAAGTCCTTTCCAGCTGCTTGGTTCCCATTCCTATTCTCAGTGTCTATGAGGATCTCTTCCAGTTGAAGCTCTGCTACCTAGAGAAGGAAACCTTCCTTGCTACCTGATTCTTTTGAATCTTTGATCTGTGAAGTTCCCCAAATATCACAACTCCCACTGTTCACTTTTCCTGGTGCCACTGTGTGTTTATTTCTGTCTTTTCTGATGCTCTGGGAAAACACTATGACCAAGGCAACTTATAGAAGGAAGGGTTGATCTGGGTTTACAGTTCCAGAGGGTTAGAATCCATCACCATCATGGCAGGAAGGTGTGGTAGCAGGGAGGCGTGGCAGTAGGAAGGCATGGCGACATCTTAAACTGCAAACAGGAAGCAGAGAGAAGGAATTGGGAATGATGCTTGGCTTTTGAAACCTGGAAGCCCACCCCTAGTGGCATACTTCCTTTAGGAGGCCACACCCTCTTGAGCCTCTTCTAGCTATCAGCTCAAGATCAAGGATAAAATGCTCAAGACTATGGGGGACATCTCATTCAAACTACAACTTATGTGCAAATCTGCATCTAACCCTTCAGGAATCATGTTTTCTTGCATTTTTTTTTTTTTTGCTGCTATTGTTTTTTTTTTCTCTTCTCTATGTTGCTTTATAAGGGTTGTTGTCTCTGAACAAATGTTGGAAGATAGTCTGGACTTGGAGTGAGGTAATGATGGATTTAATCACATTTAAATGATACAATACTTGTCTGAGAAAGACTAGCATGGGTCTGTCTACTCTAAGTGCTTTAAAAATTATGCTTTTAGAGTTTAAACATTTCCTCATCACCACTGTATAACTAACTGTATCAGCAATTGTTGGGGTGCTTAAATTTGTCCATGCTTCTATTCTGATTATTTTCATAGCTTCTATTTGTTTGAGAAATAAGCTGAAAATTTGATTATCTCCAATAATGAGACTTAGAGTCTGGAACACGAGTCTCAGAAAAGTAATTGGCTTTTAATGCTTTTTCTCATGATCTTTAAGCCTCTATTTGAATTTAGTAAGGATGCAAGGAACTTGGGAATTAGTCTTTTAATTTTTTTTTTTGAAAATGATAGTCTTGATTCAGGAAAAAAAGGATTTACACACTTTCACTTTATAGCCTATATTGACATAAAATTATCTTCTCTTAGTCACGTGACAAAATTGTAGCACATGTCCCCATTTCAACATAGTAACCTGCATGTGCAGGGTCAAGCCATTCTACATGATTTGAACAGACATGGGCCTCCAGACCAAAGTGGGTTATATTTAAACATTATATTAAACACAGACCATTTGAACTTACATGGATTTCAGGTGTCATTTATTAAAAAACAACCAGGAAGCTTTCTTATTGGATACCCTCAAAGCTGATGTTTTTAAAGCTCAGGAGACAGGGCTGACTGGCTTCTGGAACAACAGCAACAAAAGCCTCGTAATAGTAATTTATCATTCTTGACACTTTTTTCTTTCAGTTTAATTACTGCTGAACGGCAGAACTGATACCTAATCAGAGTAAAGAAAATTTGAAACCTTCAAAGAGAATTCTCCTTAGAGGAGAATTTGAAAGCTGTAGGATACACCTGGCCACACCTCTCCCTTGATTTTACTGAAGATTTTCACACTAAATCACCACAAAACTTTCTAGAGAATGGGATTTGAGGATGAGTAAGAAACTTGATTCGGGGACACATGAAATGTCTTTGAGTTTTGAAGATTAAAAAAAAATGGCGGTCTTGGTTTTACTAGAGTTGTTTGTGGCCATGTTTCAGGAGGAAATTGAACCCCCCTTCTAACTGACTCACCTAACCTCAGTTACCCTAAAAAACTCAACTTTTTGTTCTCTTCTTGCCTGGTTGTAAGAATGAGCTCCGAAAACAAGTACGTGAGGTGTTGTGGATGAGGACGGAAGCCATTGGCCAAAGCAATGTGGTTTTATGGGATGGGGGTGGGGGGTGGGGAGTGGGGTGGGGCGGTGGGCTACGTTGCCCCCGACTTCTCCCTAGTGACGGCTCCTGTTGCCTCAAATTCATTTTCTTTGAGTATTACGTTTCCAGGCCTTGCAAGGTCCTCATTAACAAGGCCTTGGCAGTGTATCATCAGCCACTCTGACAGAAGATCCTTAGGAAATATGGGATTGAATCGGGAAGCGCGGATTCTCCAGGCGGATGACTGAGAGAGACGCCCAGCCTCTGTACAACTCCTTATTTTCCAGTGGGCACGTCTCCTGGGCTGTCTTCAAGTGTTCTCTTTCAAGAGCCCTGTAATTCAGGACAGGTGGAGGAAACAAACGCAGAGAGGTCTAGGGAGTTGCCTAAGGCCACACAGCTTGTTACTAATATGCTAGAGTGACCAGAGTCATAACTAGGGCACGTTGCTTCCCATAGGGTACTGCCAAGCCTGTCTACACAGGAATATTTCCTACCCTGGTCAAATAATCGCCAATGACAACAGCGCACCAAAGACCCACGCACAAGGGTCGTTTCAATGTTTGGGGAATGGGAGTGATTATCTGATGGAGATTGCAGCTCCAAAGAAAAACAAAGTGAAAATTCTTCCAGGACAGGAAGAAAACACAGATGAAATATCACTGCAAAGATAACAAGGCAATATTTTTGAAGTATCGGAAATAAAAGCATCATTTACAAATTTAATGCCCCACATGGCTGCATCAGAAACCTCTGAGCTCAGTGACAAAGGATGTGGGCTTAGCTGTGGCAGGAAAATGACATGGAGGAGAAAGATCAATTCCCATTAGTCAACATTTCGTGGATTGAAAGAATAAACACGCTGGGCAGAAGGTAAAAGCTAATGAAAATTTGAAGCATTTCCATAACTGTTTAAAAACCGTTGAATCACACATCAACATAATACGCATAAGATTTGGGTGGAGGGGGGGAGATGATCAAAAGCAAAATTAGAATCCAGAATTAGGCCGTGGAATTACACATAGACTGAATAATAAACAATAGTTGAGTCCTCTTGTTCGATGGCCAACATGTCAGTTCTCTGCTGCTCTACTTCTCCTTCCCATGCCCTCCCCAATAGATTCAGAGATACATGTATGTAATGCATTGCTGGTTGGGGGTTATAGGTTCTCTCTCTGTGTGTCTCTGTGTCTCTGTGTCTCTCTCTCTGTCTCTCTCTGTCTCTCTCTCTCTCTCTCTCTCTCTCTCTCTCTCTCTCTCTCTCTCTCTCTCTTTCCCTCTTTCCTTCTCCCTTCCCCATCCATGTGTGTGTTGGGATTACAAGTGCATTCCACCATGTCTGCCACCTCCCCTTTCTTTCTTTCACAGGTTTTGGGGACAAGACTCTAGTCTTCTTACACAACAAGCCCTGTATTGGCTGAGCCATCTCCCCCGCTTCAGACAGTGACATCTTTAATGTGGAGCAGAGTGCGGTAACTGCTTTGCAAGAGCTCTAGACTTGGTGC
>CABHPR010132768.1:0-23029 GCA_902168415.1 Peromyscus melanophrys
GGATCAATGAAACTCCCACATCGGAAGACCCCGCCCACATCGGACAGGCCCCGCCCATATCGGACAGGACCTGGCTAGTAGGTCCAGCTTTTTCAAGGCCTCTGAAGTGGCCGAGTGTGAGCCCAGCCCAGCCTGCTGTCAACACCTAATCAAAGCGACTTCAGCTGCTGGAAAGGAAGAATGGTCCAGCCTGTTCACTCCAGACACCTTACAGGACCAGATCAGAGGTGGAGGCCCACATCTCACCTACTGTGAGCCAGGCTGTGGGACTCAGAGAGAAAAGTAGCTGGTCCCCCACACCTCCCCCAAGCCACAGCCTGGATGCTCAACTTGGCTACAGATTCATATCGGCACCATCCGAGGAAACCAGGAACATCAATGTCCTTTTGTCTTGGTCAGTTCAATTCAAGGTCTCTAGGGAAAACTCTCCCTGGAGAGTCTAAGATTGTCAAGGATGCAGGCTGGAGCTGAGATCTTTGCCTGAGGTCAGCGGGGGCCAGAGAAGGTCGAGGGTACTCAGCTGCTCTGTAGGACCGGAAAGAGGGATGCTGTAGAAGGAGGGATCCAGGCTGGGGAGTAATTAGTTTGTGTCTGTGAAAATTCATTTAATAAATTCCAGAGTCAGAGCTCTGCAAGCTCCAGCAGCCTCTGTTGCTCTTATACAGAGAGCGGGGTCTGGGAAGTGTGTTTGCGTGTGTGCTGCTGCTGCGTGTGTGCGTGTGCGTGCATGTATGTGTGTGAGTGTGTGTGTGTGTGTGTGTGTGTGTGTGTGTGCGCCTGTCTCTGTGTCTTTGTGTCCCCACACCTCTCCATGTGGCTGTCCTCAGTGCCAGTTCCCATCCCCAGCTCAGACCTGTCTCTAGGTACCCCACCTCCCGGGGACCTGCAGGCCTGGTCCTGGCTGCCATACCCTCTGGATCCATCCCGAGGCTGCTTTTTGTTCATTGTCCCTGGCCCAAGCCTGGAGAAGCATCAACAGAGGTCAGCATAGTACCCAGGCTGGAGCAGTCCAGCTACCAGCCCCAGAGGTCCCCAGAAGCAGTGCACATGAGTCACAGAGTCCCTAGGAAGGCCACCTCCCATCTCATGCCAGCTGGTGCCAGGGAGCACCATCTTATTGGGAGGACAATAGTAACTATGTCATGAGTTGTTGGCGGGCATGAGAAGCCCAGAGACATAGGCCTACTTGGGAGATCACACAGCATCCTGTCACTGGTAGACTTGTACCACAGCTTTCCTCATTGTCACCCTGGGGGACAACAAACTGCCAGCCTTCTGCATCCCGACACCAACTCCATGAGGTGGCCCCTATTATGAACCCCATAACATAGACCTAGAAAGTAAGGGGATGGCTTACTCAAGGTCTTGCTGGGCTTTGACCCTCAGCAGTCAGGGAGATGTGGGTGGGAACAGCTTGGCCTGGTCATGCATACACGGAGGACATGGCTGGCCTGTGCCACTGAGGTAAGGGAGAGATGTCCTCAGCCCTGCCTCAGATGGGTTTCGGGGGGAGCCAAGGCCTGCTGGGCACCATTCCTCTTACCATCTGAGCCCTGAGACCCTGTGGAGGTGACCGTCTCCTTGCATAGAGGTTGCCGGTGGCCTGTGCATCCTTCTTTGTTGAGGATAATTAACTGGCTCCTTGTCCCCTCCAAAGAGGTCATTTTGTTATTCTTGGCTGATGTCCCTCCAATAAGCTCCATCTTTATGGCCGACAGCAGACACATTGTGCTGGTCAGGGATGCTCCCTTGCCTGGTGTTTGCCCAGCATCTAAGAGGAGGCCTGGGCCCCATTCTCCCTGCTCTGTCACTAGGCTTCATTCTTTGTTAATAGTTCCACTACAGGAGCCCGGTCCCCTAATCTCTTTTCCAATCTTTGCTTACAGCATGTTATGAATTCTGTAGCCATATGGTATGTAAAAGGTCTCCTGGCGCCTGGGAGTGCTGCTGGCTGCCGCACAGTCCTAGAAGGGACAGATTCTATTTGGGGTGGTATTGGGGTGATGATTCTGGAATATACCACGTGCTATGCCTCATTCTGGGTTGGGCCGCAGACACCGAGTCCTCCCAGCAAAGTTCAGGAAGGCGGGGACCTTGGCAAGTCAGGTCACCCCCTGTGGGCCGCGGCTATCTTATCTGTAAGTTGAGGGGCAGTAGAAGCCTTCTGAATATGCAACCGCTAAAGAGCCATTCCAAACCAAACATGCCATAAATCTGGGGTGTCTCCTGGCACTTCGCACCCATGCTGTATTGTGTGACTTCATTACAGCCCTGGATCCGAACACACAACTCATGCACTTCTCACTGCATCCATGCTGCCTGTAACGCCCTGGCTCACATTTCAGGATACTGTCTGCTATGAACTGCAGTTTTTTTTTTTTTTTTATTTTTTTTTTTTTTTTTTTTAACCACACACGCAAAGTTTTCTGTTCTTATAAAAACATGATGGTTTAATTATGGCAAACAAAGACTTGGTATTTTCTTACTATCATTCCTCAGCAGGTAAATAGCAAATTAGTTTGCATTATGCTGGAATGCTTGGTTTACATTTTTCTGTTAGAGTTGCTAACTTGCATTTCATTTACAAAAAAAGTTGCTAAATGGATTTTTGTCTCGGGACTAGGACAGAATTTCCAACCATCTCTGCAAGGGCTCTGAACATAACACCTGTCACTTTGTTCTATGTACGAATACCAAGGAGCATTGATGATTATGAAATCAAGATATCCATCAACCCCGCAAAACGTGGAAGATGCTTTGTGTCCTGGTTAGTCGTTATTGGCAGTTTGACACAACCCAGAGCTACCTGGGAAGAGGGGACCTCAACTGAAGAATTGTCTCTATCAGATCGATATACAGCCATGTCTGTGAGAGATTGCCTAAACTGGTGATTGGCGGGTGAGGACCCAGCCCACTGTGGGTGGCACTAGCCTTAGGCAGGTGGACCTGGGTTGTATACGAAGGCTAGCTGACCATGAGCCTGTGAGCCAGCCAGCAAGCAGCAATCTTCCATGGTTTCTGCTTCAAGCTCCTCCCCTGACTTCCCTTCGTGAAGAACTATGACCCTTTCCTCTCCAAGCTGCTTTTGGTCACAGTGTTTTATTATAGCAACAGGGAATGAACTAGGACACTCTACATCCTTTAGTCTCAAATATTCAGCCAAGAATTAATTCTTCATATAAAAATAAACAACCACATTCATCTCATTAGTGGGCAAATTGGCTTTTCATCTTTAATAAATGATAAGCTAATATGTATATCAAAGGATTGTTTTCAAATAATCTTTTTGCTTTAGCATCAAGAAGTGTTTGGTTTGTAGATCTGTTAAATTTACCTTTATTCCTGGGGTTGTGCAAAAATTTCTCTGTTGTAAAGGGGGTTGTCAGAGAGCAGTAGAGTTGCACTGACAACGTTTTTTTTTTCCATTTTCCTGTGTGTGGGTGTGTGTTTGCATGTGTGTGGGCATGTGTGTGTGTCCCTGTGGGGGCTTGAGTTGATGTCAGGGATCATCCTCCGCTGCTTTTCCACGTTACTCATCGAGGCAGGGTCTCTCAGTAGAACCCAGAGCTAAGTGACATGTCTACTCTCCCTGGCCAGCTTGCTCTGGGGACCTCTGCCTCTGCTTTCTGAGGCTGGAATTATAGGTAGGCCTCCATGTCCAGCCGGCATTTACGTGGGCTTCTGGGGACCCGAACTCCACTCTCCATCTTCATGGTTGCTTGGCAACAACCACTTTAACCCGTTCTTCTCCCCACCCCTGATAGTGTGACAAGGGGGAAACTCTGGAAGAGGCTCAGGGGGCTGGCATGATCCAGGTCACATGGTTGGGGTCTAAATCCAGGGCTCTCTGGCATCCATCTTAAACCCTTCATACTTTAGGGGAAGCAAAGCCCAGCCTGGAGAGGAACAGGAACTGCCCCAGCACAGCAGCAGGATGGAGTCCCCTGTGAAGGACTTGAGCAGAAACAGCCAATGCAGGAACAAATCATAAGGCCTTCCCTAACCTCAGTTTCCACATCTGAAAAGTGGGCGAAGGTGCTTGAAGTGGCTCCCAGTGACCGTGGATTCTGTATTTGACTGGTAGAGCTTGGATTTAAGTTACAAAGGTGTTGAATGCTAGACAGGCTCACACGCCTCAGCCGACTGAACTGGGGGCTGAGAGATGGCTCGGTTGCTAAGGGCTCTCTGGGCAAGCATGAGGGCCTGGGTTTGATCCCCAGCAGCCATACCAAAAAGTCAGGCACAGTGGTATATATCTGTGACCCCAGCACTGGGGAGGTGGGACAGGAGAATCCTTGGGGCTTGCTGGTGAACTTAGGCTATTTGGTGAGTTCCAAGCCAGTAAGAGACTCTGTTTCAAGGGAAGGATGGAAGGCTTACTGAAGATCAAAATCTGAAGTGTGCATGGGTCCCAGACCTGTGGTCCACAGACCCATTTTGTTTGACCTGAAGAATAGTTTTCTTGGTTTTGTTTTGACTGAGTCAGGGTCTTGCTATGTAGCCCGGGCTGGCTTCAAACTCATCATCCTCCTGCCTCAGCTTCCTGAGTGCTGGGATTACAGGTGTATGTCACCATGCCATGCTTACAGAATGCTGGATTTTCTTTCCCATTGAACTGGTCTGTATGGCTAATGTCATCAGCTGGTCCCCTCCCAGGGTCACTCGTGAGTCCGCACACACTCATCTCTGTGGGCCCTTGATCTGTTTCAAAACCCTGATCTTTCAGAAACTAATAACAATTGACATTGTGCACATTGTGTGAAATCTACCGAGCTCCTCAGGTGTGTTGTACGGTTTTGAAATGTGCACAGAAACAGTTTCATTCGGCAAGAAATGCTCCCAGCACTTGCATTGTTGGCTGGGAGGAAGGGGGAGATTCAAACATGAAGTAACTTGGCCCACATCCCTCACCTGACAGAGGCCCAGAGACAGAGTACTTCTACCCAGACCGGCAAAACAGTCCCCGGATTCACGGTCAGGTCAGTGGAGACTGAGGTTTCCGGCTTTGTGTAAAACCGAGCCCAGGGCTGGGGAAATGGCTCAGTTGGTTGAGTATCTCCTAGCGTGTATGGAACCCCGACTTTAATCACCAGCACCTCTTAGTTTTGGGCATGGTAGCACACACCTGTAATTCCAGCACTCAGGATTTGGAGGCGGGATGACCAGAAGTTCAAGCCATCCTTGGCTACATAGAAACTTTGAAGCCAGCCTGGACCACATTAGAGCCTGTCTTAAAAACAAACAATACAATAACAACAGCCCAAGTCTGACCAAGGTCAGGCCAACTGTGGGGCCAAACCACCAGCTCCTGTTTCCCACGTGATCACCTGGGCCAGCTCTGACTTGGGAGCTCCCCTGGCTCACACTTTGGGGGAAGAGAAGATGGGCGGGGAATGTGCGCTCTCTAATGCTCTTTCCACATGTACTGGAATCGGCCCCACTACTCCCGTCTTGGGGGTGTCCCACATCCTGAGGGCCTCAGAGGATCAAAACAGCGAGCTAAAAGTGAAAACCTACAGCGTTTTCGGCACAATTCCCTCTGTCTCTTGAGGAAGGCGATGCTGTGTTCACGGGAGCTCTTAAGCCACTGGGAACAGAGCCGAGTGCTTTCATGGCTTTTCCTCTGTGACTGAGGCCCTCCGTGCAAAACGCTATTATTAGCCTGGCCTTCGAAGAAGTAATTAAACGCATTATTCCATGCACAACGAGAGCATACATCTGTGTGGCAGCCTGGGACACCATGCTGCCGCGCCTACAAGTTTCCGGCTTGGGATTGCCTCTTACAGCTCAGCTGGGTCAGAGGGAGGCCTTGCAGCTCGTAGAGGCTGGATGAGGTAGTTTGCTTCCTGTGGACAGGGGTTTACAGGAGAGATGGGGGCGGGGATAGAGATACTTGGGCCAGGCCAACCACAGCAGGGCCTCCCTAGGTGAATAAGGACCACGGGTGGAGTCATGTGTGGGCGGGCGGGGCCGGGCTGGGGTTGGGCAGAGTTGGGCCAGGCTGGGCAAGGTGCGAAGGAATCGGTACAGACACTTGGTGATCAGGTAGAGGGCAGCCACTGAAGGCTAGTTCTGGCATCCCCAGGTGATCTGGCCTTGGCCTCTGACCCCCAACTCTCCGGAGCTAAGTGACCCCAGGCAAAATGAACCATCAACTTTATTCTACACAAATAGGAACTAAATAGAAACTGAGTCTTCTCATCAAAGTTGTTCCCTAGCCTTCTTGGTTGATTTACTCAACAGACCCCAGCCATCTGCTTTCCTCCCTGGCCACCAGGGCCTTGGAGCAGGTCCCACTGTAGTGGCTAGACACACAGGACTGAGAGGGGGTCTGGGTCCCTGTCCTCAGTCCACTGTCATTCGCCCTGTGACCTTGGACAGATTCCCAGGCACCGACAGCCAGATTTACAAAGTGCCTATTTGAATTAAAATATGTATGCAATGTGGGATATATTCACAGTTTAAAATAATTCCTTGCTTACCCAAAATTCTAATTTGACTGCTCATTCTGCTTTATCTGGCAGCCCGACTTTGGATAAGTTCCTTAACTTCTCAACTGCCAAGGAGAGGAAATGGAGGAGATACCAGAACCTCCTTCCAAGGTGGCACTGGGCGCTGAAGTAGTTAAAACTTTGAATTGTAGAACACGGTGATAATGACCCACCCTCTCAGAGGACTGGGGAGCATTTCGCAGCAGCAAATGCATTGTTGGTGTGTTATTTTTGGTATCTATTTTAAAACACTTGTATTTATTTTGTGTGTGTGTGTGTGTGTGTGTGTGTGTGTGTGTGTGTGTGTAGCGGGGGAGAGAGGGAGAGAGAGAGAGAGAGAGAGAGAGTGTGTTGTGGAGTGGGGGAGCAAGTGGAGGCTAGAGGAAGGGCTACAGTGTCTGGCTCTATCTATCACTCTAATTTACTCTCTTGAAAAAGAGTCTCACTGATCTTGGGCCTAGGCTGGCAGCCAGCATACCCCAGCAATCCTCCTGTCTCTGCCCCTCACACGGCTGGAGTTATAGGCGTGGATTGGCCATGGTCAGCTTTTTCCACAGATGCTGGGGATTTTAGTTCAGATCCTCAGGCTTGGGCAGCAAGCAATTTTACCCACTGAGCCATTTCCCAGCCCTTATTTTTTGTCTATTTTTCTTTTCCCACCAACTTCATCAGAGACAACAAGACAACAGTATGCTCAGCAGAGGGAAGAGCTAAGGGGACCTCTCTAACAGGAAGACCTGACCGTATCTGTGCTTTGCCGTCCCCCGATGCTCTAAGGTGAGGTAAGGTGGATACTTAGGATGCTGTGATGGATGACAAGGCTACAACACACAGTTACAAGCTCTGCAGGCCTCTGGGGAGGAAGGAACTGTGAGAATACCAACCGAGGGGTTAATTACATAAAGAGGACCGGTTTGGCTAAAGAATGCTAGCCGGAAAAGGAAACATGATCCATGATTTTATTTACCCAAAGTCCAGCAATGGGCAGAATGTACTGTTGAGGCATGGGGAGAGGAAGGAGGGAAGGCCTGGCCTCCAGACGATGAAGTGGGAGGGGAAAGGGTGCTGGCAACAGTTTAGCCCCAGTGGAGGTAAAAGCTCCCTGGTGTTTGCTTTAAAAGAACTTATTGGGCCACCAGGATGGCTCAGTGGGTCAAAGCATTTGCCACCAAGCCAAACAACTTGAGTTGGATCTCTGGAACCCACATGATGGAAGGAGAGAACCGACTCCCGAATGTTGTGCTCTGACCTCTACATATGTGCTGCTGTGCCCACATGCACACACATATACACACTAAATAAATAAAAATGTAATAAAGTTATTTGAGGTGATTATATCCTGAGATTCTCAGTAGATATGACCTAAAAATAAAGTAATTCTCATCTAGAACTTTGCTTTTGCACAAAGCACTAAAATTATAGAGTGGGTGGAGGCAGGAAGTGTGGCACCGAGGAGGCGCCCAGATTCATTCTCTTCCTAAAGGAACCTGAAATCTCGCATCCAACACTTCCTTCTTAAAGAATCATTTATTGCCGGGAGGTGGTGGCACTCACCTTCAGCCTTTAATCCCAGTACTAGGGAGGCAGAGGCAGGCAGATCTCTGTGAATTCAAGGCCAACCTGGTTTTTAAAGCAAGTTCTAGGACAGCCAGGACTACAGAGAGAAACTCTGTCTTGAAAACAAATATATATATAATTTTATGTGTACTGGTATTTTGCCTGATGCATGTCAATGTACCATGTGCATGCAATGCCCGCAGAGGCCAGAAGAGGACATCAGATCCTCTGGAACTAGAGTTACAGACATCTGTGAGCTGCCATATGGATGCTGGAAACAGAGCCCAGGGCCTCTGTGAGAACAAGGACTCAACCACTGAGCCATCTCTCCAACCCCCCCTCCCTTTTGCTTTGTTTTGCTTTTTGGTGTATCCCTGTCTGTCCTGGAACTCCTTAGGCAGCCAAGGTTAACTTTGAACTTGTGATCCTCCTGTCTCTACCTCCTGAGTGTTAGGATTACAAGTGTGTGTAGACGGAAGTTTCTGTTCCGCCAACAACTCCCAAACACCCAGCAGCCATTTCTTATCACACAGAAGCTTATATTAATTATATAATGCTTGGTCATTAGCTTAGGCTTATTACTAACTAGCTCTTACACTTGAATTAATCCATAATTCTTATCTATGTTTAGCCACGTGGCTTGGTACCTTTTCTCAGTTTGGCATTCTTATCTTGCTTCCTCTGCCTCTGACTGGCGACTCCGGACTCTGCTCTTCCTCTTCCCAGCATTCTCCTAGTCTGCCCACCCTGCCTATACTTCCTGCCTGGCTATAGGCCAATCAACATTTTATTAAACCAATTCGAGTGACAAACCTTTACAGTGTACAAGAGCATTATCCCACAGCAAGTGTGGGCCGCCATGCCTACCTTCCCATCTCCACCTGAGATGCCACCAGGTTACCTCACTTTCCCCAAAATTAGCCTGAAAGGCTAGAAAGGCCCACACATCCCTGGGGGCCTGGGGCCTGGTGTCGTTAAGATTCATGCTTTGTTGCTGTTGAGTTCTAACTACTGTGCGGGCAGCTGGGGAGAAGAAAATAGGAAAGAAGGCAGGCTGGGTCGGGGGCAGGTGCCCAGGCAGCTGCAAGCCTGCTCTCTTAGCCACCTTCCCATAGAAGCAGGCATTACTGGAGATAATGACCACTCAAGGGCCAGGGGGCATTTCCCATTAACCCCAGACCTCACATCCCACTGCCTTCCCCCAGAGTCTAACCCTCACCCCATCCTACGGTGCCCTCCTCAGACCATGCCGCGCCAGCGCCGGTTTCCCTGCCTGGCCTCACCTTAATTCTCTGAGTGAGTGACATTTAAGAGCCAGCTTTTTACTGGGCCATAACAGTTTATAAGCCGTGCAGTGGAGGCTTGTCAAGGGGCCGTGAAGGAAGGAAGTAACCCTTTACCATATGCGGAGGTGACGGGCCAAGTGACGTGTGGCCCCCATTAAAGCCCTGCCAACAGCATGGGGAAGTCGAACGTTTTTTGTTTGCTTGTTTTTTGAAACAGGTTTCCTAGAACATTTTAGCGAGCCAATCACTTGACATCTTCCAAGCCTCTCTCTGTTTCAGTGTTTCTCAATCTTCCTAATGCCGTGACCCCCAACCATAAAATTATCTCATTGCTACTTCATAACTGTAATTTTGCTACTGTTACGAATTGTAATGTAAATATCCGATATGCAGGAGATCTGATATGTGACCTAGAACCACTGCTCTATTGTGAAAGCAACAACTCTGGACCAGGATGCCTGGGAGGCCTTCAGTTGCTTTCTGAGCAGCTTTCCTCCCAAGGCATAGTCCAGGTCAGGAAGCCAGAGGGCTTCAGATTGCTGCCTCAGGCCCCTGCTGAGCTGGGGCTGGGGTGGGGTAGCTCCCCAGCTTCCTCTCAGAGCAGAGCTCTAGAACCACCTCTCTGTGGGCCATCCAACTGTCACATTATCTCAGAGCCCTTGTGTAGGACACGCTCTGAACTCAGGGCCTTGGGGGACCATGTACAGCCAGATCCTGTGCCAGCCTACGGTCCCAACATTTAGAAGCGAATGTGTGAGGTTTGTGAGTTTGGGCATTAAGTAAAGATACGCTGTTTCAAAACTCACAAGCTAGGCACTGTCCAGAGAGAGCCAGCATGGAGTCTCAGAGGACAGTCCTGGCCTGGGACCTAACCCAGCAAGGGTGTGAATATCAAGAGGCCTAAGGCTGTGTGGAGCAGGTGTTTCTGCAGGAGAAGGTAGGAGGGTACGGAGACGTACCTGCTCTCTGGGCCAGCACGTTCCAGCTCACCCTACTTCAGGCTACACTACTTGCTCGCTCCTCCAGCTCCTTGGTGAAAGCCCCACTCTCTGACTCTCCTCTCTGTCTCTCACCACGTCCTGCTCCCTTTCTGTCTTCACCTCTCCACGGTAGCTAAAGCTAGAAGAAAGAGGAGGCACCATGTCTCTTGATGCGAGCACCTGGCTTCGCGAGTTCATATCCAGACCTCACCACCTTGGGCTGAGCATCTTCATAGCTCCACGTTTTGGTTTCTCACATGTGAAAAGGGCTTGTGTACTGTTCCCACTGTGGCTGGGACCCTCAGGCCCAGTGTCTGTGGGATGAATAAGGATGTGAGGGTGGCCGTCAGGCCCAGGGCAGCCTGACCTTCTTTCTGAAGATTAGAAACAGTCCCCGCCTCAGGAGTACTGACCAGGTGGTCATGTGGGCCAGAGATCTTGACTTACCACCCATGGTCCTCTGTGGACCCAAATCATGCTGCACAAGAAACTTTAGAAGTCTCCCCAAGCCCAGCTGTGCTCAGGAAGAAAGGCACCGATGTACAGGGGAGCTGTTAGCTTTGGCCTCCAAGCCCTCTGCCACCCAGCTTCCAGTCTCTTAGAGTAGCCTTTTGTAGCCCTTCTGATGCCTTCCAGTGGGCATGGATGTACCCACATTCCCTCATTTTATGAGTTTTTTTCTCCCCTAGGCTCCCTCATCTCTACCTAATGACCTCTTCCTAGTTTTTCTGCTGTGTCCCCTACCACCAAGGTTCCTGCACTAGCAATGTGTGCCCCCTTCCCAGGCCCTCCTAGAGGATGCTGGCACAGATGCCAGTGTCTCCCTTGGAACAGAAGCACAGTAGGTCTGAGAGAGGTCATCTCCTGAGGGACAAGTATTTTCCTTGCCTCTGTCTTGGTAGCACATAAAATCCCTGGAGGAAGGCAACGGCAAATTGGATAAAAATCGCACCATGGAGCTTTACTTTGCTGGGATTAGGCGACTTTCACGCTGGCCCTCCCCAGACAGTCTCTGCCCTGAGTCATTCCCATCTAGCCACCTGTCAGCAGTGTGGGCAGCATCCTCCCTCCCCTGACCTTCCTTCCAGTCCTGTCTCAATTACCCAGCATCCCCAGCATGCCCTCTGCCCCTCAGCCTGCCCTCTCTTTCCACTTAGAGCCTGTGACCTCTACTACCAAAGCCTGACCCGGCCCTTTCTGCTGAACTTGGACCAGCAGTCATCACTCTGAGATTTTTTTTCTGCCTCCTAGACTCTGACCCCCAGCCCCTTCCCTATCAGCTGAGGAAACAACTCCAGTCATCTTAGGGATATTGCCAGAGTGGACAGTGGAACCACCTCTCCCCCTCCAATCAATTTCCCAAGAATAGGCAAATATTTCACCCTCGGGCTGGGGTTTTAATCTCATCACACAGCCCCTGCTGTCTGTCCAGAAGGCAGAGATAAGGACAGTGATGTATTCCCAGGATACATGGTCCTGGGAGGTCCAAAGGGTTTCAGTTACATTGTGGGGAGGGGAACTAGGCTCTGCAAATGGAGACTAGAGCTGAATCTCCTAGGATGTCTAAGCTGGACAGTGAGGGGGAGGTGTCACAGACAGAGGGTACAGTATGTGCAGAGGCTGAGCGCTGGCCACAGAGGAAAAGACAGGGGCTGTCAGTCAGCTTCCCAGTGCTATAACAAATACCTCAGACAAACCAACGTCTAAAGATTTTGACTCACGGTTCTAGAAGTTTCCATCCATGGCCACTTGGTCCCCTGTGGCTCTGGGCCTGTGGCAGCTCAGGACGTTATAGTGGAAGGGTGTGGAGAAGGCCTGCTTGCCTCATGGCAGCTGAGAAGCAGAGAGGGAAGAAAAAGAAGAGGGACCCAGTGTTTCCTCAGATGTTAAAATCATTCCAGGAGGCCCTCCCTACGTCTAAAAAATCCACCACTTCTCAACAGGGACACGCCCGTGCTGAGCTCTGCCAAGCCTTTAAGGAGCATCCCAGATACCAAGCAAATGGTGAGGAGGAGCAGGGGGCAGTTAGGGAAGCCTGGCTGCTTCCACCAAAGAGCCCTGGCTTTATCCCCAAGAGCACGAGACCGGGCAGAAGCTAAACCAGGTGTGACTTCTCCACATGCTATTGGCCGCCTCTTGCCCACAGCCCTCTTCCAGCGTTTAGCTTGGAGAGCCTAGATCAGGGCCAACACACCAGGGGTGCCCAGCAGATACCACACTTATACATCCCTGAATCTGAGTCAAGCCTTCCATCATCCGGGGGTGCCACTGGGGCTCCAGCCCACCTCACTAGTCTGGCTTCCCCTCCACAGGGATGTCCTGGATTTCCTTGGGTCTTAAGGTAGCACCCCCATCAGCGCCACCCCCACTTTTCTTGTTGCCTCAGGAGGGTTTTGAGCACAGTCTGGAAGAACACAGCGTCTAAGGCGGCCCCCACCCTTCCCTAGCATGTGGCGCTCCTCCTTTGTGACAATTGGTCCCGTTTGTCCTTATGTAACTGAGAGTTGTTCCCAATCTGTCCGCAGCGCGCCTGCAGCTTCTGTGTCCCGTGGGCTCTCCAGTGTGGGCACCAGGAGTTGGGAATGACCAAAGGAATGTTGAAGGGGTGGCTTGAGTCTTCACTTAGGCCCAGAGCTCTCTGAAGGCCAGGTCTGCCCCTCTCTCAGGCCTGGCATTCATTCCTTTACTCCCATACAGAACGGGATGTGTGTGTGTGGAGGGGAGACTTCTTCCTGCCTCTCTCACTTCCTCTAGATCACCTGGCCTAGCTAGAGCTAGAGCAGTGTGAAAATCCCTTCCCGGGGGACATCTGTACTCCTCCTAAGGTCCCAATGGTAAACTGAGGCACAATGCTATCGAAGTTCACTCGGGAACCAATGAATTGACCTGGCTTCCTTACAGAGCATAGGTGGGGGGTGTGGGTGGGCCTCCTCCAAGACGCCACCCCAGAAAGTCTTCACCCAGAAGGGACAATGACTTTTCTCAGCGTCACGGACAGGTCAAACTCCAGTTCCCTATCCTGCCCTGGCCTAGACAAACTCTAGCCCTGTCCCAAGGCCACATGCAGCTCGGGCAGAATGACATACCACAGGTAGTAGAGAGTGGCCGGACACTCAGGTGAGAGTCTCGTGACCCTCCCCGCCCCTCCACGAGGGGATACAAACAACACGCCCGGGTGGGAGGATTGATTGTAAGTGGGCACAGGTGAACTCCCCAAGATGGTAATTGATTGGCTCAGAGGATAATCATGCCCAGGCAGGCAGCAGAGATGAGATACAGACAGCTGGGGTGCCACACAGCTCAGACCCCACCAACTCCCCAGACTGAGCGATCTCCAAGGATCCCCCACCCCTGGAGCTGCCCCTAGCCTCAGTCCCTGCTGCTTGCTTGGAAAGGGCCACACCTCCTCCCTGGCTTTAAATACACCTCAGGGCTGGTGAGATGGCTCAGCCAATGCAGGCGCCTGCCGCTAAGCATCAAAACTTGAGTTTGACTTGCAGAACTCATGAGAACTGACTCCCTCAAGTTGTCCACTGACCTCCACATGCTGTGTGTCTGTCTGTACTACAGAGTCTTTCTGCTGCATTATACAGCTTATTTTTCTTTATGCATATGTTTGCATGCGCATGTGCGTGGAGGCCAGATATGGGGCGAGTTAGCTCATTGCTCTCCATTTTGTTTTGTGAGATAAACCCTCTTGCTGTAGCTGGAGTTCACCAATCTGGCCAGACTGGCTGGCCAGCAAGCCCCAGGGACCCTCTGGTCTCTGCCCTTCCCCAGAGCTGGGGTTATAGATGCCTACCACCAGACCAGATAGTCTCACAGATGCCGGAGTTCCAGACTCCATGCGAGGGTGGGAAACACTTCACCCACGGAGCCATCTTCCTCTGCCTCTGCACTGGACATCCCTTTTTGGATTCCGTTCCCTCTGTGTCACGGGCTGGCTCTCTTTGTTTCTGCCTGCCTGCCTGCTTTCTGTTTGCCCCCAGGTCTTCCGGGCCTCACCCCCCTGCCCGCTTAGCTCCGCCAGCTCCTCCATTTATCACCAGCTCATGCTTAGTGAGCTCACAAGGCAAGTGAAGAGAAAAAGGGAGGGGGTCTCTAACACACCAGCCCGCAAGTGTCGGGTGGTGAAGTGTCACTGAATAAACACGCAGCTGTCTCCTTTATCTCTTCTTGGCAGGAGGGAAGAGGGACCGGGGAGGGGAGCCTTGGAAGAGTCAGTAGAGAGCAGAGATGGATGGTGGGGTCTAGAACCAGACAGGGAGGGCTGGGAGCAGCAGTTAGGGCCTGAAACAGAAGGGATGCCACTTTCCATGACTTCAGGTGCCTAGCTGAGGGCTTTTGTCCCCGACGGCTGGACACAGGGAGCTGACAGGAGTCCAGGACTTAGAAGGATAAATTAGGAAGCCGTGAGAAGTGTGGTGTGTGTATTATACGTAGGAATGGTATTATTATATTATATAATTATTATATAATATATTATTATTATATGTAGGGATGTTATTATATGTAGGAATGGCAGTCATTAATGCAATTTGCTGAGTACTGCCTAGGTCTCCCAGTTTCTAGGTAGCACTGCCTGACTATCCCTGCAATTGGGTCATGTGATCAGTTCTGGCCAATGAGCATTTCTGGCCAGTAGAGTTTAATTGTGTGTCTCAGAGGCATGCCCCACCCCCTGTGACTAGCAGGTATAAGCTGTGGCATTTCAGTCAGCCTGTGTCCTGAGGCTACTGTGATGGGCCAAGCCTATGAGGGACCAGAGTGTGAGCAAGAACTGAACTTTGCAGTTCGAGCTGTGGAAGTTTCGCACTTGTTACTGCAGCATAACTTTGCCTATCCTGCCTGATGTAGGATCTATACAGATGGCTGTAGGTGTCTGTGAGTGTAAGGTGAGCAAATGCATGTATTTAAGCATGCATATGTGCTCTCATGTGTCTGAGTATGTGTGTTTGCCTGTGTGAGAGTACAAACCTCTGGGTTCTTTATGTTTTAAATTTTATGTGTGTGTGTGTGTATGTGTGCGCTCACATGCGCACGAGAGGTTCAGGAGTCAGTCCTCTCCATCCACTGTGTAGGTCCTGGAGATTAAACTCAAGTCATCGGTGTCAGGGCTTGGTGGTATATGCCTTTATCTGATGAGCCACCTTGTCCATCCCTCTGCTGTGTTTCTGACGTGCACGTGTACACACGCACGCACTCACGTGCTAGCGCACGCACATGCACACAGCATTGAGCATTTCCTCTTACCATCCTCTCACCCCTTTCTCACATGAAACACGGGACTCAGTCTCATTGCCAGCTTGCCTCCTGATTCCAGGAGCCTAGTCTCTGCAGCTGCTCTCCCTTCCCGGAGGGATTATTATTATTATTTGGTTTTTCGAGACAGGGTTTCTCTGTGTAGCTTTGTGCCTTTCCTGGATCTTTCACTATAGACCAGGCTGGCCTTGAACTCACAAAGATCCGCCTGCCTCTGCCTCCCGAGTGCTGGGATTAAAGGTGTGCACCACCACTGCCCAGCTTCCCGGAGGGATTCTAAGATGGCCATTGCTTGGACTACCTGGTTCCATGTCTGACCCCCATGTTGCAGACAGAGTGACTGACTCTGAGGTGGGCATGGTGACCTGAACTGGGCCACTCAGAACCTTGCTGTTGGGACCATCGGGGAAGCGTGTCTCTTCCCTCTGGGATGAGAGACAGAGAGGCAGGTCTCGCCAAGGAGGGGTGAGCAGTCAGGCAGAAGGAGGCTGAGATGGTGGGAGAGACAGCAGGGTCTTGGGGCTGGTGCTGCTCGACCTCACTAATGATGCAGCCTGTGGTCAGTGTGGGGACACCAGAGCCTACCAGCCTGGGCTAGCATCTTGTTGGTTGGGACAGGGTGTCCTGTGTCCCAGGCTGCCTAGAACTCACTCTGAGGATGACTTTGAACTTCTGACCCTCTTGCTTCCACTTCCTAAATGTCGGGATTACAGATATCATCCCGCCACAGTAGTGTAAGCAGTACTGCGGATCGAAGCCAAGCCTTGTGCGTGCTCCGCAGGTTCTCTACCAGCTGAGCTCATCCCCGGCCTTCCTTGCCTTGAGAATTAAGTGGGTGGATTCGCAGTGCTCAGAAGAGCGTGCTGTGCTGACATCCACCAGGACCACTTCCTGAACCAGGGCGAGTTGCAATTTTGTTACCATCCCTGATGGTTGGAGTAATTCCCCCTTCCTTGGCTGACACCACCTAAGAGGGTGGTGTTTCCCTCCTCCCGTTTTTCCTGAATCAGAAGAACCAGGTGTCCTTTTCAGGGGCCACAGAGAGAGCTTTGTGGGTAAAGGCACCTGCCACCAAGCCTGCCAACTTAAGTTCAATCAGCGAAACATGGTGGAAAGAAAGAACCAACTCCTAAAACTTGTCTTCTACCTCAGAATTCACGCCTTGGCATGCATACACAGACACACACCACACACGAATAAATGTAATAAAACAAGTTTTTAGAGCCCTTCAGATTCCTCCCGTGTCGTTTCTGGTTTTAAGGGGTGTTACTACAGCAGACAGCATGGTGGACACCCCGTCTTTGGACTTCAGCTCCCCAGTTAGCATCTCTGGCTGGCTTCTCTCCTCCCAGCCCACACCCTCATCAAGCTGTCCTTGAATGACTCTGATGGAATGGACCCTGCTCCCTGCCAAACTGGGTTATTAATAAGATGTCTGGTGCCAAGTTCACAGGCACCTTCAGCGATTCTCATAGATGCTGTCTCTGTCCTCTCTCCCTTTTTGTGATCTCACTATCCCGACTCCCAGTGTAGTGACAGGGCCTCCCAACCAGCTTTTCTCCACCCATTCTGACTTAGTTCTCTTCCTGGGTGGTCAGCTCTGTTCCCCACAGGGTCTTCAGCCATAGCGTAGGCTGGCTGGGAGTCCAGCCTTGGCCTATCGACTCTGGTCAGCATTTCCAGCTGCTCCTGGAATCGAGGCTGGGCGTTCTTGGATCCCTCACACATCGCACATTCCAAGTTGGAACTCCTTCCCTGAGCCCCCTCTCCCTCCATGTGACCTTTCAGAATGTGGAATTGCCGTTCGCCCCCGCACAGGACTGTCTGGACTTCCATTTTGCCATTCTGTTTCCTCCCTCTTGGGTCCTGTCCTTTGGATCTCCAAAATGTTTCATGAATCTCCTTTAAAGCAGTCCTCACCATGCTGGCATGGCTCCCTGCCACCCCTTCCCCTTATGAAGCCCCTTAACTAGTCCCCTCCAGGCTCCCACACCCCTGAAACCACATGACAGATCTGAGCCTGAGACTCCCCTGCTCAAAACCCTTCCATGACAAACTGGACCCTCTGCGGTCTCACCCTACTGTCCTTCTACGGTAACTCCTCCTGCGCTCTCACCCTGGGAACACGGAGCCATCTCCAATGTCCCACTGCACCACCGTGCCTTGGCTACCCTGGCCCTTTTGAGCAGTGCCCTTTCCAGAACTTTGTCTCTCTGACCTCTGGCCCATTCTGGTCAACCTCAGTCCATCTGTCCTCTCTCTCCCTTCCCCCACCTCTGTGTTTCTGAGACAGGTTCGTACTCTGCAGAACAGGCTGGCTTCAAAGTCACAGCGATCTGCCTGTCTCTGCCTCGCAAGTGTGGGATTAAAGGCGTACATTGCCATGCTTGGCATCTTGCTTGCTTAAAGCCACGTTGGTGGCATTTCCTCCAGGCAGGGACAGAAATACCAAATAGTTTGTTTTACTCTCCAGAGGAATAAGAGGGTCGTGAAGTAGAGGAAGGGACGCCAGCTTCTATAATACGCTGCCCCTCTCTACTGTTAACTACTTCCAAGAGTCTTCTCTGACTGTCTTCCTCCCTTCTTGCTTTTACTGGTTTTTATTTTTGTCCCTGGGTTTGATGGTAGCTGCAAGCCTGCACCTGCCAGGCAATAGGATACTCAGATAGCCGCGGAACCTCTCTGGGCCTCTCTGTAGAAAGTTCTGGAGTTTCCCGTTTCCATGGCCCTGGGAATGCATTTCTCTCAGGCAGTGACTTTGTCTCCTCTGCATGACTACAGGTCCTACATCCAGCTTCCAGGAGCTTCCAGGAAACCACAGACTTAGGCTCCAAGGGACAACTCCACCCACAGGACCCCAGTATCCTGTGTGGCCGCCCTCCCAGGGTCCTCTCCTGTCTCTTTCCCTTTGAATCCCGGGGAAGGTCCCCCAAAGATGTCCATCCTGGATGCGGCTCTTCCATCCCGCTGGTGGAGGGGCTGCCCAAGCGTGCTACTCTCCTGTAACAGGCTTGCGCCCTCGCGCTGGGCTCAGCCGGCAGAAGGGCCCATCAGCTCCACCCACCCAACCCCAGCCCCTCTCCCTTGTGCTCTTTCTAGCAACGATTAAGTTGGCTGGGTATATGAGAGAGGAACTGGGGTCGGGAAGAGAAGAGGCAGGGTAGAGAAGAGAGGAGGATTTAAAGCATGGCTGGGGACGGCAGAGGAGTGATGGGGAATAGCTCAGATGCCCAGGACAAGCGGCTTAGCACGAAACCTTTCTCTTGCCCTTCCTTGGGGAGCAGTTTTCAATCAGGAACATTATTTATGAACCGGAGGAGTAGGAGGGAAGAGAGGAGGATCACGTGGTCCTGCCGTCATGGAAACCATGATCGGTAGGGAGGTCCCTTCTTCGTCCCTCCTAGAGGGCCTCGACCGTGAGCGCCCCTGTGTGGCTACCAGCTGAGCAGCACCCACAGCTGGGATGCCTAGGTACGGGTGCTGAGGGTGGAGGGAGACGACTTGATCTATCAGCAGGTCCAGCCATTCGTTATCTCCGGGCACATCCATCATCATCATCATCAGTCCATGAGATGGTGCTCTTTCAGATCAGTTTCATCTTGCCATCTGCCATGGATGCCTGGACAGCTCCTAGCTGTCACAGAGGGGTCTTTCCGCTGGCCCTGGGTCCAGGAAGTTTCCTTTGATGGTCTTCCATCTTGTCTCCCTGCTATCTAGTCTCAAGGTATTTATCACAGTCCGGTGGACTCAGTCCTTCTTCCTGCTGTCCCATGTCCTATTGTCTGTCTCGCTCCCTCTCTCCATGCGTATCCACACACCTATTACCTGGCAGACGCCTATACATCATGCAGGCCCTATTATCCATCATTTATCTACATATGTATCATTCATGCTTCCAGACATCTATTATCCATCAGCTCCTCGAAGCCTCTTTGAAGTCCCGCACTTTGCCACCGGGGTTAACGCTGTCAAGCCTGCTTTCCCCAGCCGGGAGAACAAAGACACCAAAGCGACTTAGAGGGAACAGAGAGGCCACTGGGGGCTGGGGGGGATCAAGACAGCTGGAGGTTCAAGTTTAGAGGAGAGTGGAAAGACTCAGAGACGTGTCTGATCAGCCCCTTCCATCCAGAACTTTAGTCAGTGTCTAACTCTTCTCTCCCACCTGCCCAAAGAACAAGAGGACCTGGGTGGGTTTGCCGCCAGGGAGCCTCATGCTAGACACAGTGCAGCTCATTTGCCACAGGGGTGACGATCTCTGAAGGAAAGGGTTCGAGGTTACAGCACAGGCAGAAACAGTTGTGTTCTGAGAGTCGTGGGGCCAGGAGCCAGAGATGGAGCTGTGACTAAGGCCAAGGGCCACACACACACACACACACACACACACACACACACATGCACGCACGCACCATGACAGGAATTCAGGTATTTAGAGCCCGGGAACTGTTCTTTTAGCTGAAGAATTCTTGCTTAGCCATCACAAATCCCTCGGCGACCTCTCACTGGTTTTCTGAGTTCTGCTCCTCACGGTGCTGACACAGTGACCAGCTTGCCAGCCTCCCTCCAGCATGGTTTCCTGGAGGGACTCATGGGCCGTGGCTCTTCACACCTCGGGTTCTCCCACTTCCTCAGTGGCAGCTCCTCTCGACTGCCCTGGTCTCCCTGTCCCCCCACCCCCTACCCCACCTACACACGCAGAGACAGCAGGAGAAACGGAAAGGACCCTGGCACCCAAGGTAGAGCTCACAATCCAGCAAGAGTGAAATCTGCTATCTGGCCAATTAGGAGGCAACACCCTACAGTTCTTCCTACCCCGAGAGACAGGCAGGCAGGGGGCAGAACACTTGGGCAGTGCGCCCTCATTTTCAGGCAATGGGTCCTCACTCTCAGGACACAGCTGTGAGCCCCAGACTCCTAAGCTGTGCCTGTGAGTGAAAAGGTCATTTCGGAGAGCTCCTGCAGGCTTCTGGCAGAAGGTGCACCCACGAAGGAGCCAGGTTCCCAGAAAGGCTAAAATGAGGTCCAGGCACTAAGGGCTGAGTGAATGCACTGGCTCTTTCTCCAACATGTTTCCTTGGGTAATTTGTGAAAAGTCTGGGATGAGGGTTCAAGGGGATGCGGACTGTTGGGGTAAGGGGTTTACTAGATTAATCACAAACAGTGTGGACATACAAGCGGATTGACAACAGCATGTTGGGGGTGCTGAAGAGAGGTGATTCGGGCCCATGACACAGAGTAGGGGCTCATAGCTTTCTGAGGATAGAGGAGGTTTCACAGCAGTTGCAGCCAGTCTTTCCGAATCCCAGGTAGGAAGTGGGGGCAGAGGGGGAGGCCATGTGGCCACCAATACCTGCTTCAGTGTCAACTCCCTTCCCCAGTAAGAAACCCTAACTCTTGGAAGTCTATTAGCTGGGGACTCAGACAATGTCATATCTATGAGGGGGAAGGCTCCAGGATTGCAGCCTGGGCTCAGCTGGACTCTTTTTTAAAAATATGGTTTTTTTTTGTTTTTTTGTTTTTTTAGTTTGGTTTTGTTTTGTTTTTGGTGTGTGTGTGTGTGTGTGTGTGTGTGTGTGTGTGTGTGTGTGTGCCTGCCTGCAGAGACTAAGAAGAAGGCATCAGATATCTTGGAGCTGGAGTTAGAGGCAATTGTGAGGCATCTGCCATGGGTACCAGGAATTGAACTCTAGTCCTCTACAGGGGCAGAGGCTGGCCTGTCCACCCCAGCGGCTGGATTACAACATTGCATTCTCTCACTTTGGTTCTGGGGTTCTGACACCAAGCTTGCAAATGAGTCTAGGGACTGGGGTGGGAGAGGCAGGGGTATCTGCAGCTCCAAGGGTTAAAAAGCACTTAGCAGAAGCATATAATAAAGGAAAAATGTAAGAGAAAGAATATCCTAAGAACTTAATAAGCCACACACAAAATTATCACGATTCTTTTCCTAGCCAGTTGAGTTTTCAGTGATTAAGAAAATGCAATTTCCTGTAATTAAATCTTAACAAGGAATGTTATTAAAAACACTCTGTCCCAGCTCCTGTAATAATTGTGTGCTACCCCAGAACAGTAAACAGAATTAGGCTTCGCCTCGCACATGCTAATCCATGCGTCATTTCCATCAAATTTGTCCTAATAACCTGTCTTCTTCTGAGACAGGGAAGGCAGGCAAGAGGCAGCCATGCCCGAAGGCCAGGCAGGAGACCCTGTTCTGGGAACGCTGGCTTTGCCCCGGCTATGGGAGGGTTAGCTTTGCTGAGCACAAACAGCACGCCAGACCCAGAGCTCAGCAGGTTGCATGTGTGACATGAGATTTTACTTGTTCCCACACAGCCTGAACTTGTCACACAGAGGGCGGCACCAGAGCTTTCTTTTCTTTCTTTTGTGTTCTTTTGAGAGAATCTTTACCTGGCTCTGGCTGTCCTGGAACTCACTATGTAGACCAGGCTGGCCACGAACTCACAAAGGTCCAACTGCCCCTTCCCCTGCCTCCTGAGTGCTGGGATTAAAGGTGTGTGCCACCACACTCAGCCTTCAGAGAGGTTTTTTTGTTTTGTTTTGTTTTGTTTTGTTTTACTCCCTCAAGATCACTCTGATCTTATCGTGTTAGTTGACCCTGGTATGTGACTACAGGGCTCTCTCAGGACATCCTCGTCCCCTGAAATTGGTGCTGGCCAATACTATGGAGCACACCTGGACACTGGAGGTGGCCACTCTGGCCACCACAGCAGGGGGATGAGGGCCTCTGCTTTAAGGAGTTTCTTTTCCCTTTGAAAAAGCCAAAGGGTTGGAGAGGACACCGCTAAGAGACCGGTGTGAGGTGGAGCGCTGGCGTGGAGTGGGGTGGAGGCTCGGTGGGTGGCCCTGGAGTTTAGCCGAAAAGAAGATTCTAGCACTGTTCAGATGGGTTGAATGTGGAAGTAAAGCTGCTTTTCCTGAGCCAGGCTGGTAGTGTCCTTTATTAGTCTCGGCACTTAGGAAGAGTAAGAAGATCAGGAGTTTAAGGGCATCCTTGGCTATACAGCAAGTTCAAGGCCAGCCTGGGCCACGTGAGATCTTGTCTTAAAACAAAAGCAAGAAAAAGCAATTAAACAAAAACCCACAAAATACAAAACCCTGCACTTGAGTGCGGATGTGTGTGCGTGTGTGTGTGTGTGTGTGTGTGTGCATGTGTGCTCGAGCGTTCATGTGTAGACAAGTGAATATGGTGTGTCTATGAATTATTGTGAGAGCATGTATGAATGCAGGTGTGTATGTGTGAATGTGTGACTGTGAATATATATCTGTGTGTGTAAGTGAGCAGGTATGTGTGTGTGAACTGGGTGAGAGTATCTAGTACAAATGTGTGCGCAAATAGAGTGACTCTATGGTTGTAGACAAGTGTGTGAATGTGTATCTGTGTGAGGGTTGGCGTGTGTGTGTGTGTGTGTGTGTGTGTGTGTGTGTGTGTGTGTGTGTG
>CABHPR010132768.1:23039-41010 GCA_902168415.1 Peromyscus melanophrys
GTGTGTGTGTGTGTGTGTGTGTGTGTGTGTGTGTGTGTGTGTGTGTGAATGTGTCTGAGTATATGTGAGCAAAGTGTGCCCCGGGCCCTCCCCTTCTCTGGCCTGCCCACCCCTGGTGGACAGGGACGGGGACAGCACCAGCAGAGTCTAGTTCCTAGCGCTGTCCCCTCGAAGTAGAGCCAAGTCTCCCTTGGCGGCTCTCCCTGTTCACCGCCAGCCCGAAGCCACCTCAGCTTGCAGGCACACAGGCGCCTGCATCTCCATCTCTCACACCCAGCAACTAATTAGTGCATCTAATTAAATCCCTGCTGGAGAGAGGGGAGGACTCGCTCTTCTGATGCTCTGGAGACCAGGTAGTGCAGCCTTGGAAGGCTCCTCTCCTCCTCTATACAGTTAGTGCTCCTGCTCGGAGTCTGGAAGGAAGGAAGGCAGGGGTGCTGAGGGCTCCCACAGGCGGGACCCCTGCTCCCCAAATGCAACATACCTACTGTGTATGGCATGATGTGCAGGACTTTCCCGGGAGGAGGTGGGATGAGAAGTGAGCAGGGTAAACACTTCCTAGTCTGTGCCTGTCCCATGGCCACTCTGCCTCCAAGCCTCCATTCCAGCCTTCTCTCTGCCCTTCCTGGCTCCAGCTCAGCTCTGGCTGCCTTGTCCCCTCCTGAAGGCACACAGAGTCTTTCCATTTGCCAGCCATCCTCCTCAGATAGAAAGGAACGAGAGGACCAGAGAGAGAGCTCAGTGGTTAAGAGCACTTAAGGACCAGGGTTTGGCTCCAAGCACTCACACCGGGTGGCTCCAGGAGACCCAATGCCTTCTTCTGGTCACCTTGGGTACCCGCAGGCACATGCACGTACATACTGATACACATGCATGCATGCACACACACACACACACACACACACACACACACACACACACACAATTAAATCTTTATAAAGGGAGATAACCTTTTATGTCAAAGACCTTGCCTCATGCCTGTACTGAGCCCTGTGGTCTGCTCAGTATGGGAAGCCACAGGAAGGTGATGGAGTCACCCAGGGGGAGCCCAGGGAGGTAGAAGGAACACCCAAGTCCTGCCTCCGGCATGGACAATCTCTAGGTGTCATCTTACACACTTCCCCGCAGAGCTGACACAGGAGTAACTGCTTGTGACTGACACTGGGTGGAAACAAAGAGGGGGAGGGCACTCCCCAGGAAGGCAGGCTGAGACTTGACCCGTAGGAGACAGGACATGGCAGCATGATCATCAGATGGCACGGGCCCTTGGAGGCCAGGGTACCGGCTTTTTAACCCCTCCCATCGGGCTGTCACTGGCTGCCAGGAGCCCAGGATGGGGCCATGGGACAAGGTGGCTGAGGGAGTTCTCTAGAGCAGAGGCAGCTGTGAGCTTTTGTTGTGGGAGCCGGATGGATAGGCCTGAATACCTGGCTAAGGACAGCTCTCCCCACAGCCTCTTAACCCCCAGGGTCCTTGTCACACCAGGTATGGCTTCTGAACCTGCCTGAGAAATGAGGAAAAGAGATGGTAGGACCGTGAGAGTTTTCATCTCAATTCTGCATTGAATGATGGTTATTCTAAGGTGAACATATTAGGTGTCTTAGTCTGGTGGGCTGTGAGAACAGAAACCCTGCCAACACACAGATATGCAAGAGAAACATATCACCCATCCTCCCAGAAGCAGGGAAGGGCAAGGGCAAGCCCCCAGCCAATCTAGTGTCTGGTAAAAACAGCTTTAACTCCTGGTCCACCTGCCTCAGCCTTGCAGTGCTGGGATCCCAGGTGTGAGCCCGTGTCCAGCCAGAGTGTCTTTTACAAGGGCATACACTCCACTCCAGGATGGAGCCCTCAAGACCCAGCTGTGGCCTAAAGGCCTCACCTTGTAATGCTGTCATGTCAGGGACCAGGTTTCAACAGAGGTCTCTCGGGGGACTCAGACCCTTGGACCATAGCAACATGGTTCATGGCGTGTTTATCCCATCTGATCACTGCCCGGCTTCCCTTGCCCTCCCATCATCCCCTCCCAGCATCCCCCCACCGGCCTCTGCACGGGAGAAAGAGCTGCCCCTCACCTCAAGACAGCACCCAAGCTGCCAGGGACCCAAACAGAGGCAGGCCTGTGGGAATTCTTCTGAGCTTGAACGAAGGAGCCCAGGAGAGGGCCTGTGGTGTGAGGCCTTTCCCTGAGGCAGACTGCTAGGGTGGAAGAAAGGAAGTTTGCAGAAGAGGAGCCTGGAAGAAGCTGAGGAACAGCCACAGAGGAGGGGCACAACTGTCCCAGAGGCCCTGAGCCACCTCAGCTGAGTGTCTAGATGACTGGGGCTTCCTGGAAAGCTGTCTAACCAAACCTGTTGCAGGCATGGCCAGTCATGTATCTCATGGCAGTTTCCTCTTCCCTGGGCTCGGATGAGGAAGAGACAGTAAGTCTAAGGAAGTGGACGGACGCTCAGGCCCCAGGAAACAAAACATGCCTGGCCTAAGCTAGCCAGGGAAATGCTGTCCAGCTTGAATGTGGATCGGTTCCTCAGTGGGCATGTGACCCAGTTTAGGCCAAAGAGCTGCAGGGAAAGCCTACCAATTCCTGGAGGGTACATCCCGGGATCAAAGCCTGCTCCTCCTCCTTTCTGCCTGGAATACAGTGATGTGCAGATGAATCACCCAGAGCTGTGGCATTATCTTGTAACCAGAAGGCAACAAGTCCAAAGATTAAAAAGCTCACCACCCTGAGTGCAGTCACCAGAGCCTCTGGAATCACATGCTACAGGAACCTCCACTCTTTATAACCTGGTCACTCACAGCAACAGAAAATGAACCAAGACAGTCCCCGCCTACATCTGTAGCCAACATGGCTTCTCAGATATGAGCAGAAATGGTTTAGAACTCTGCAGTGTTTGGCCTTCTGGTAAAGCCCATGGATGGATGGTCACAGGGTTGAGGGGGTATGCCTGCTCTGCAGCTAGATAGACTTGGATTTTTTTTTTTAAAGACAGGGTTTCTCTGTGTAGCTTTGGAGCCTGTCCTGGAACTCACTTTGTAGACCAGGCTGGCCTTGAACTCACAGAGATCCGCCTGGCTCTGCCTCCCGAGTGCTGGGATTAAAGGCATGCACCACTACTGCCTAGCAGACTTGGAAATTAATCTCATGCCTGCTGGGGTTTCTTTGAGACACTCTGGATTCTATATTAATTATAAAACATTCATTTGCTAGGCATGATGGTAATGTGCTCCTGTAATCCTAATGCATAGATGAAGCAGCAGAGGAGATCAGAAGTTCAAGGTCATCCTCAGCCACATAGTAAGTTCAGGCCAGTCTGAACTACAGGAAACCCTGTATTAGTCAGTGTTCTCTAGAGTAACAATTTATAGAAGGACTCTATATATAGAAAGGGGATTTATTAGAATGACTTACAGGCTGTGGTCCAGTTAATCCAATGATGGCTAGTTATGAATGGAAGGCCAAGAATCCAGTAGTTGTTCAATACGCGAGGCTGGATGTCTCAGCTGGTCTTCAGTACATACTGGAATGCTGAAGCAGGTTCTAATGCCAATGAAAGGAATGGACTTGTTAGCAAGGCGAGGGAGAGCAGGCAAAGAGCAAAAGCTTCCTTCTTCCATGTCCTTATGTAGACTTCCAGCAGAAGGCGTGATCCAGGTTAGAGGTGGATTTTCCCGGATCAAAAGATCTGGGTTAAAGGTGTGTCTTCCAACCTCAAAGATCCAGATTAGAAATAGATCTTCCCACTTCAAATTAAGCAAAAATCCCTCCAGGTGATCACCTCCCCTAATCTTTGGATTTTAATTCCAGATGTAGTCAAGTTGACACACAAGAATAGCCATCACAGACCCCATCTCAAGAACTCAAACCAGGGCCAGCAGAATGGCCCAATGTGTAAACACACTGGCGCCCTGACAGCCAGACGACCTGAGTTTGATCCTCACCCTCATAAAGGTAGGAAGAAGGAGAGAACCAGCTCCACAGAGTTCTCCTCTGACCTCCTGCTGTGTGTGACTATCCTTTGAGCCAAGCAACCGCTATCTAGGGAGGTTCAGCTGTGCCCCCTTGCGAAAAGACCATCCCAGCTGGGCTCGCTGACTGTTTACACTTGGTGTGGACCCTCACCTGAGCTGTTCCCACCGCCTGCTATGCAACTCTGCCTTAATTTGCCCATGGCCTCCGGGAGGAGTTACACTGTATAGGCTGGGAAGACTAGGGTAGGGACTCCATCTCTGCAGCTATTGGGGAGCCTTCACCCCAGACCCCTGTAAGTAGCCCCTCACCTATGTTCTGTAGGGTAGCCCAGTGAACTCACTGGTATATGAACATTGGAAGGGTCATGTCACTTGTCATCGGGATGGGGAGGACCTTGGGATGAGGGGTAGACATAGTTTATGGCTTCTCTCGGGAAGGAATTTTAGCAACACCTCCACATGTGTGCTGTGTGAAGTACTCCCCCCCCCCGCCCGCGCACACACACATACTGACACTTCATACACATTAATAATAAACAAATACAATTTGTTTTTTTAAAGAGAAAATAAGCCAAACCAAATAGACACACAAAAATAAAACTATATACACGTTCAGAATTGCTGTACAGATTGGAGACAGCAGCCTATAATAATTCCCGTCTAGTGAAAAAAAAAGATTTTCCAGTTATCAATCCCTATTTCAACATATCAATGGAGCAGGCTTTAGGATAGGGCTTTAGGATAGGGCTGGTACATGGCTTCACTAAGGTGCTTGCTGCATGGGCCTGAAGACCTGAGTTCAATCCCCAGAACCTAGACGTATTATAAAGTGCAAAATGTCTAGCATTCAGAAGAAAAAAATAGAAACAGACCCACAGTTATCTAAATTTTTAAGGATTTTAATTACCTGTGATTTATATGTTCATGAAACCAGAAAAAAACGAGTGAAAAGATATGGATACAATCTTCCATCAGAGAATTAGAATCTTTAAAAAGAACCAAAGGGAAACTGTAAAACTGAAAATGAAAGTAATGAAATTAAGGATCCAACAAGCCCTGGGCTGGGGGATGCAGCTCGGCTGGTAGAGTGCTTGCCTCGGTGCACAAGGGCCTGGCTTCGGTCCCCATCACTGCATACGCTGGGTGTGGAGCACACACATGCGATCCCACCATCACTGCATACACTGGGTGTGGAGCACACACATGTGATCTCACCATCACTGCATACACAGGGCGTGGAGGCACACACATGTGATCCCACATCACTGCATACACAGGGTGTGGAGCACACACATGTGATCTCACCATCACTGCATACATTGGGTGTGGAGGCACACACATGTGATCTCACCATCACTGCATACACTGGGTGTGGAGGCACACACATGTGATCCCACCATCACTGCATACACTGGGTGTGGTGGCTGTCTTAATTAGGGTTTCTATTGCTGCAACCAAACACCATAACCAAAAAGCAAGCTGGGGAGAAAGGGTTTATCAGGCTCACACTTCAGCATTGCTGTTCATCACCGAGGGAAGTCAGGACAGGAACTCACACAGGGCAGGATCCCGCAGGCAGGAGCTGATGCAGACACCATGGAGGGGAGCTGCTTACTGGTTTGCTTCCCCTGACTTGCTCAGCCCATGTTCTTATAGAACCCAGGGCCACCAGTCCAGGGATGGCCCCACCCACCATGGGCTGGACCCTTCCTCATTGATCACTAAATGAGAAAATGTCTTAAAGCTGGATCTCAAGGAGGCGTTTCCTCAGCTGAGACTCTTTACTCTGATGACTTTAGCTTGTGTCAAGTTGACATGCAAAACCACCCAGAATAGTGGCACACATGTGATCCCACCATAACTTCGTAAACTGGACATGGTGGCACACATGTGCAATCCCAGGTGGAGGAAACGGGATTTAGATTTCAAGGTAATCTTCAATTACTTAGCAGTTGGAGACTAGCTTAGGTTACACAAGTCCTTGTCTCAAAGAGGGAGGAGGGGACTCAACAAGGCTAGCCTGGGCTACTAAGTTAACTAGCTAACTACATGGGTTAAAGAGAATATCATGCCAACAGAAAAGAGGAACATGCTAGGTACGTAGAAAATATCCAACTCAAGGCAAAGACATGTGTGTTGTATTGTCTTTTATATAAAAAAGGAAAGAGGACTGGAAAGATGGCTCAGCCGTGAAGAGCATGTACTGCTCTTGTGAAGGACCTGAGTTCAGATCCTAGCACCCACATCAGGGGATCACAAACACCTAAAGCTCTAGATCCAGGTGAATCTGACTCTTCTGGTCTGCAGGCCCCTGGACTTCTGTGTGCACATACACACACACACACACACACACACACACACACACACGCTTAAAATAATAGAAATAAATCTGTAAAAAGGAAGGGCACAGAAATGTGTTTGCATTTGCCTCTAGACGCTTTGGAAGTGCTTTTTAAGAAGTGTTCTCGTGTGTGGAAATCAGACACGGAGGAGAAACTTGAGCATGGGGACACAGCCTGTGGCCACACACTTTTCTGTATTGCTTGCATTTAAAGCTGTGGGATGTATCGTAGATTCAAAATAAACAAATACAATTCAGGGCCTTTCATTTGGTTCTCAATAAACGTTAGCTGGTGTGATTTATTTCTGAGGCAGTCTATTCTGGCAACAGTCCACTCTGGTTTGCTTCCTTAGGTGAAAGCTGAACGCCCACCCCCGCCCCCAACTTACATGTGTGGTCCTGGCTTGTCCCTGAAGGACGGCAGAGAGCACATCCAGTTAGCCTTCCATGCGACAGCTGTAATGGCCTCAGCTACCTCCGTTGTTCTCGTCTGACACGGTTCTCACGCTGTTAACATTTCTTGCCAATTTCTCCTGAGAGTGGTGTCTTCGTGCTGCCGAGCACAGAACACGGTGAGGGAATTAATTCTTCACGCAAAGGGACTGTCACCTCCTTTGATGCAGTGGCTCTGCTTTTTAGAAAAGTTTTTTTTTTTTTTTAATTATATGTAGAGGTGTGAACCCGTGTGTGGGCTTATGCACATGAGTGTAGTGTCCTTTGAGGCCAGCAGAGGGAGTCTGGTTCCCTGGAGTTGGAGTTAGAGGTGGTTGTGAGCTACCTGATGTGGGTGCTGGGAACTGAACCTGGGTCCTCTGAAAGAGCTGTTCACAGCTGATGAGCCATCTCAACAGCCTCCTTCTACTTCTTTTAATGTAATCAAAAGTAGATAGATACATGTTAATGACTAAACCAGGCCTTTCTCCACAAACTTCTTACTCCTCATGCCCCCACCCTCTTCTGAATGTATGCAGATGGTAAATACAAGATTTCTTCCAAGTCTTATCATGGTTCTGTACTTTGACCCGTCAAGGCCTTTTCCAAACTGATTTCTGTAAGCTCCGAGTCACCAGCAGCCTGGGCAGGATTACACAAGGCCGTTCAGATAAGGTGTTATGTGTCTAACTGGTTGTGATGAACACACACTTGCTCTCAAATGTGTTTGGTGGGGATTTGGTGTTGGATAATGTGAACTGTCAACTCTGCAGAATCTAGAATCTAGGAGATAGGGGCCTCTGCCTGTGGTGGGGTTACCTGGATTACGTTAATTGAGGTAGGAGGTGGGTGGGACCGGTCCCTGACTGGGATCCTGAATTGTGTAAGTGGAGAAAGTCTTCCTCCCCAACCCCTACACCCCACCCCCTGCCCCCCAACAGCAAGTATTCATTCATCACTCTCTGCTTCCTGATTGTGGCTGTGCGGTGATCAGCAGACTCAAGCTCCTGCCGTCCTGACATGATGGACTGTACCTCGAACCTAAGCTACAATAAACCCCCCCTGCTTAAGTGGCTCTTGTCAAGGTATTTTATCTCAGTGACAGGGAAAGAGACCGAGACAGCATCTTCCCCTGATCCGGCAAAAACAGCAGGTGGTGACAGTCCCTGTTGTCTCAGAGAAGCCCTGCTTCTGTGGCCTCAAAACAAGTGCACCTGCTTTGTAGTTTACATACCATAAACTTTACCCTCCTAAAGCACACAACTCAGTTATTATTCAAACTATATTTGGAACCATGCAACACCACCACCATTCATTTCTGAACATTTGCATGAGTTCCCCAAAGAAACCCTGTACCTATTCGTCTCCATTCCCCATCGCCCACCCCCTGCCCACTCCCTAGCCTCAGGAGCTCTTAATCCGTGTTCTGCCCTAGAGACCTGCCTGCTCTCGCCACATACAGTTGCTAAACTTAGTGGCTAGGTTACTGTGTTGGTGATTGGCTCGTGACGCCTGGTGTTTTGAAGGTTTGCCTGTGGCAAGGTCCATGTCAGTATTTCATTCCCTGTGTGGATGTTCCACATTGCTCATTTTTCCATCAGCCATGGGTACCTGGGCTGTTCCCACCTTTGGCTGTTGTGAGCAGAGCCTGTGTGGGCAATCCTGCAAAGGATTTTCATGCAGACACAAATCTTCATTTCTTACCCCTTGGAGGAGAATCCCCCAGTCATCACGGGGTGGGGTGGGTGGGTGGGGGAGGGATAGACTTATCAGCATGCCTGTGGAGGATTATCTGGATTAGCTGAATTGAGGTGGGAGACCTGCCCACTGTGGGTGGCACCATTCCCTGGGCTGGACTCCTGGACTGTGTAAAAGGACGAAATGAGCTGAGCACCGGCATTCATCCCTCTCTGGTTTCTGACTGAGCATGCGATGTGACCGACCATCTCAGGCTTCTGCTGTCATGACTTCCCCACCATGATGGCTTGTATCCTGAATTGTGAGCCACAACAAACCTTTTCTCCCTTACGTGGCTCTTTCCCAAGGGTCTTATCACAGCAACCAAGAGAATAACTGGTACAGACAGGGTCTCATGTAGCCCAGGCTGACCTTGAACTTGTTACATAGCCCAGGCTGGCCTTGAACTCCTGACCCTGCCTCTACCTCCTGAGTGCTGAGATGACTTGTATGTGCTATGCTAGCCGAAGGTTTGCATTTCTCCCCACCCTCACCCACTCAGGTTACACCCTTCTCTTTCTTTCTTTCTTTTCTTTTTTAAATCTTATATTTTACTTTATGTGCATTGGTGTTTTGCCATAGGTGTCAGGTCCCCTGAAACTGGAGTTACAGACAGGTGTGAGCTGCCATGTGGGTACTGGGAATTGAACTTGGGTCCTCTGGAAGAACAAGCCAGTGCTCTTAACCCCTGAGCCATCTCTCTAGCCCCTACACCCTTCTCTTTCATCATGGTGCTTCTTGTGGGTAGAAGTTGGGGTCTGTGGGGTGGCTAGAGCTCCCTTTAAAGCAGCCTCCCCCTGCCTCAGCCCTCTCAACCCCCTCCTCCTTCTATATCCTAGACTTAGTGGAGGGTGCCCTGAGTTCTCAAACTGGCTCAGGAACATTCCTGTGGAAAATTCCACATGCAAGCCTACTGGAATTTCACCCCTGATGGGGGTTAAGGACTCAGTTGGTACCTTGGTTATAATATCTTAATATACGTGCACTGCCAGCCCATGGCAGGCCACTGAGGGCTCCTGCCTAGTCCCTCAGCTTCCCTTCAGACACACATAGAAGAGAAGCAGCTCCTAGGCAGCCCTGTGTGGCCATTCTCCCCACACCTATTCAAGCTCACTAGCCGGGACCATTAGGAGGGCCCAAAGAGCCATGTCTCTCCAGCTAATAACCTAGGCCCAGATGGGAGCCTGATAAAGTAGCATTGTATCCTGGGTGTGGAAGTGCATGCCTATGAATTACAGCACTCAGAAAGCGGAGGTAGGAGGACCAGTTCAACCTCAGCTACAAGAGACAGGGCAAGTTCAAGGGCATTCTGGGATACATGGGACCCTGCCCCCAAAACAAAACAAACCAATCAAACAAAAACCAAATAATCTAGAGTAGAATGGAACTGCAGTCAGGATGCTGTTGGGGCTCTGCCACTAGCCACAGGGGACCCTGAGAAAGTGACACCCTCTCTGTGCTTCTGTGCTCACACTGATAAAGCACCAGGGGGCATCGGATGTCACAAGTGACACAATTTTAGCTCTAGAACAGAGTCTGTGATACCCATTCTCCAAGAGATGCAAAGATAAACTTAACCCTGGCTGCCAGAGTGTGGCTGAGGCCCTGTGAGTACCTAGGCAGATACAGGGTGGGACAGGGGTGTGGACCCAGGTGAGCAAGAGGCAGAGTGAGCTGAACTCGGGGAGGAGGGCAGATGGTCCTCAGACCTCTCAGCACCCCACTGTCCCCTCCTGGTGTCATTATGTCACTCAGAGTCTTATGGGTGAGAAGGTGGCTTGGACTCAGGCCTGCTGGGCCTCCTCTCTCCTCTTGTCCATCTTCTCTGTTTTCTGGGCTCATGTCTGCCACAGGGGAGCACATGTAGGGGTCAGGAGAGGAAGGGGTGTCTGCATATACTGAGGAGTTCAGTTAGACCAAACCTCATGGGGGGGGGGGTCCTCAGTCTCCCAGGCAGTGATCTTGCTGGCATCCCACATTGACGCATGCCTGCTTCATTATTTAAACTAGCCCTGTGCATGTGAACATTGGCTTAGGGGTCAGCTAGTTCCAGTACGGGCTCTGGCCCAACTGCCCTGTGGCTCCATCTTCCAAGCCAAAGCTTTCTCAGCTTTGAATTTTCCTTCTAATTGGAAACAAAATTGGTTATTCTTTAAGAATATATAGATTGGAAATTAGCCCAGGTCAAAAACCTCAACTAACTAACAATGGATACAAAATTAGATATTCAGCAGTGTGAGATGGCTGAGCAGGTAAAGGCATTTGCTGCCAAGCCTGAGTAGCTGAGTTCAATCCCTGGGTCCCACATAGTGAAGGAACAGAACCAACTCCAAAGAGCTGTCCTCTGGCCTCCATCTGTACTCCACGGCATGTTCGCGTGCACACACACGCACATAACTTTAAATTAAAAAAAATAAACAGCCTTCATAACCTGAAAAATTGGTTTTTTAAAAAGGCATGTAAATCAACCAGGAATGGCAGCACATATTTGAAATTCTGTAACTTGGGAGATGGAGGCCGGAGAATCAGGAATTTAAGGTTATCCTTGCCTACATAGCAAGTTCCAGTCCAGCCTGGGCTACATGAGACTGTTCCAAAGCCAAACAAAACCAAACAGACAAACAAATAAGAAACCCAAGCAAACAAAATAAATAAAACTAGTTGGACATGGAGGCCCCCTCCTGTAATCCCGGCCTGTGGGATTCTGAGGCAGGAGGACTGGTGTAAGCCAGGGGCCAGCCTAAGCTGCAAAGGGAGACCTTGTTTCAAAAAGGGGGTGGGTGGTTGGAAGGAGGGCTAAGCAGTTAAGAGCACTGGCTGCTCTTGCAGAGGATCTGGGCTCACTTTCCAGCACCTCATGGATCTGTAACTCCAGTTCCAGAGAATCCAACACCCTCTTCTGACCTCTGTGAGCGCTGCAAGCACATGGTGCACAGACATGCAGGCAGATAAAATACCTGTGCACGTAAATAAAAATTAAAGAGAGAAAGGAAGGAAAGAAAGAAAGGAGAGAGAAGGAAAAAAGAGGAGAGGAAGGAGGAGGAGGAGGAGGAGGAGGAGGAGGAGGAGGAGGAGGAGGAGGAGGAAGGCAGCGCCACCTCGGGAGGAAACAAGAACACAGGCTCCGAAAAATCTCTGCTGCCCCAGTGCTCCAGAGACAAGTCCGCAGCTCCCGCTGGAGAGAGCGACTCACACCCTTCAACCTGGCAGGTTGTCACACATTTGGAAATAAATCCCAACGAAATAGCACAAATGGAGAAAAGCAATTCTCACTAATACGGTTACCCGGAATGTGAAATAAATTGGAAAGGGTCCAAACCAGTCATTACAGCACAGACCCTACATGGGAGGCAGCAGAGCCGTGCCAGCCAGCAGCCTCCAGCTGCCTCCCTGGGTCTCTCTCTCCTCCTTGGCAAAAACATCAGCAGGGCACACAGTTGCCCAGAATACACACTCCATTTCCCAGCCTCCCTTGCAACTAAGTCCCGGCCAGTGAACAAACACAGGACAGCCCCAGGGGACAGCACAGTTCATATGTGACCTGTTTGTCAGTCACAGAGACCAAGCCTGCCCTTCCCGATGCCTCCCGCCTCTGAGCTGGCTGGAATGCAGATGTCATAGTTTGAGTCTTGGCAGCCATCTTGAGTCACTGGGAGGAAGTCATCTGTCGAAAATGACAGAGTCACCCAAAAGAAAGTGGCTGAGTTCTGGATCATGGGATCTCTACCCTGGCTCCAGATCGCCTACTTCTGGATATTATAACACAGGAGACTGAAGTTACTCGGCTGTTGAAGTCATTGTGAATTGGGGTTATCTGACGTTTGCAGCCACACCAAATGCTAACTGGTGCCATCACACAGGGAAGAGAAAAAAATGATACAAGGAAAAGATAACACAAAAATGGATATCCCAATTATGTCAGCGATATACTGGGAAAGGGATTGGGATTGTCAATACCATCTTTTTCCTCCTCTGCAGATTAGCTCTGCTGCTGATTCCATCAGGCCAGGTTTTGTTGAGGTGACGAGGACCTCCCCAATCCCTGGGGACTTCAAATCACCCAAGTGAGTCTCTTTTTGCTTTCTTTTTAATCTTTATTTTATGTGTCTGTGCGTGGATATGTGCGCCCGCTTGCAGGTGCCGGCCGAGGCCAGCAGAGGGCGATGGATCCCTTGGAGCTGGAGTTACAGGAAGTTGCTCGACACCCATAGGGTGCTAGGAACTGAACCAGGGTCCTCTGCAAGAGCCGTACTTGCTCTTAGAGCCGTACTTGCTCTTAACTGCCGAGCCATCTCCCCAGCCCCTATCATGAGAGTTCTTACTCCTAGTGTTTCTTATGGGTGGACAGGAAGGGGTACCTCAGGACATTGGCTGACAGACTCTTCTCTGTCAAACTCTTCTGTGTCAGACAGACTCTGGAGGGTCTCACGTCTTCTACTCACAGCTCCAAGGCCAGAACCAGCGCCAAGACCCCACGATGGAGGAGAGCAGGTGGGTGCCACTGCATGCCCAGATGGCAAAGCCTGGGCTTGAATTGTGCTAATGATTGTCACAGATGTGTGGTGTGATTTATTAGCATAAACACTTGGGAAGGAATGTTTCGAAATTTTCCTTTCAGAAAGGAAAAGCATGTTCTATGTTTCCACAGACCTTCACAGTCCTGGCACTGTACACGCCTGGGTGGGGGTGGGGTCGGCAGAGGCCCTCATGGCTTCTGGAATGACGGTGAGCCTTTCCCAGGGCTGGTCCCAGGACTATGTGTCCACAGGAGTGATGACATCTGAGGTGATCATGTGGGTCAGGCTCTGTGCATCCTCCCCGAGCCCTCCCAAACTCATTTAATCATCACAAACAAGCCTGGAGGCCATTACTCTTGTTCCCATTCCACAGGCCAAGAGACTGACTTGTGACTTCACACCAGTTTGTGGGGGTAGCAGTAGGAGAATCCCCCCGTCCTCCTCCTCATCTCTCTTCGATCCCCAGGTAGCAGAAACTCCCATGCCCCCTTGCCTCAGCACCCGCCCCCCATCACCCACAGGTCTACTTAAGCTAGAGCCTGAGAAAGGAAGGAAAGAGATGGAGAGAATTGTCCTGTCCCTGGTTACCCTTAGACCTGTGGAGCCTCGTGGCTCTGCCAGGGCAGGTATGTTGCCCCAAATGGTCCCCATCCACTTTCACTACCGGCTGGTAGAGCCCTTCTTCTGGGCGTGGATGAAGGACCACTAAGATCTTGACGCCGAGTCTGGGGAGATGGTCTAAGGTGTAAAGTGCTCGCTGCACACACGGAGGGACTTGAAGGGACTTGAGTTGGATTCCTAGCACCTGCATAAGAGACTAGCATGGTGGCATTTCTCTGTAACCCCAGTGTTGGGGGACGGGGCAGAGACAGGTGGATCCTGGGAGCTGACTAGCCAGCCAGTCTCCCTGAAATGGTAAGCTCTGGGTTTTGTGAGAGACCTTGTCTCAAAAGAATGAGGTGGAAGGCAATAAAGGTCGACTGAATACTGACTTCCAACCTTCATGTGTGCGCATGCGCACACGTTAAAGAAAAAATAAAAAGATCTTGACACCCACCCCCCTCACTCTTGTGCTGGATTTGCCTCCCTATGCCCCCATCCTGGGCTGTTACTGCCTCATTTTATAAGCCACAAGGGGAGGGAGAAAGATGAGCTACCAGAGAAGATGACCAGAGAAGCCAGCCCAGAGAAGCGGACAGAGACTAAGGACAGGCAGAGACATGAGTGTCATGGGTTGGAAGTCCTCTTGTTACAGAGCCCTTCCTGACGGCCCTTTCCCGAACAACATCCCTCGTCTCTCCATGGCCCCACTTGTGGCTAGACTAGGCATTGTGTGTGTACACGTGCGCAAGCGTGTGCCCCAACAGCTCCTGGGGCACCCTCACCATCATGCCCACTGTCCAGCATCGTCTCTATGCCTTTGGAGCCGATGGTCTGGCTGCAGGCACTGTGGGAGGGCTTTCCCCCAGAAGACCAGAGGCACCCAAGTGCTCCTCCCATGAAGCAGGCGGCTCTCTGACGGACCTGGTACTCAGAACCCTGCCTCTGCGGTTTGTTTTGAGATAGGGACTTCCTGTAGCCTAGACTGGCCTCAGACAGGAAATCCTCCTGTCTCAGTGACTCTGGCTGGGAGGCAGAGCCACAGCCCATTCTGGGGCAAAGAGGTGCAGAGAGGAGTCCTCTGTACCTGACCTGGTCACTGGTCTGCTGGTATGATCCATCTTGGCCACTAGAGGATATTTTTTTTGGGGGGGGGAGCTGGGACTTTATATTTTAAATTAACATACAGTAAAAATCGATCTCATTTTTGTGTAATTTTATGAATTTTAATAGTCATCGATTCATGTCACCACCATGACAGTGAGAAAGGTGTTCTGTCACCCAGGAAAACTGCCTCCACCACCCCTTTGCCCAGGATGGGGACCTGGAGGGGGCCATGTGCAAAAAACAGGGCCTTCACAAGGATGTGGTGTTTGCGCAGAAGAGCCTGTGTGGCCTCCCGAGGGAGCAGTGTCCCTTTGCTGGGGAGGAGGCCAGTCTTTTTGGACTGGTTCCAAGCCTGCTTTTTCAAACCGCTCCCCCCATCCCCCGGGGGGTGCTGTTCTAGAAGCCTCCCTCCTTCTCTTTCTCGGGATCGATTTCTTTCTTACCTGAGTTGCAGAGAGTTTTGCTTATTTTTTTGTGGATTTTATCATTTACATTCTGAATGCCTGGACCCTGAGGAATTTGGATGGAGGGGTGCGAGAAATGAGGGGAACCCCCCAGATCAGAGATAAATGGGAGATTTCAAGTATTTCTTAGAAAAAACAAAAAACAAAAAAACAAAAAAACCCAGCCCCAGGGTCAGTCTCTGGCTGAGGTGGCCCTTGTCAGATGGTTGGGATGGAAGACGCTGTGGGAACCTGCAGCTTGCTCCACCTTCTTCTGGCAAGCCCATCTTCCTGGCCTGCTTGGTACCGGACCGAGGCCAGGCCAAAGCCAAACACACCACCTTTCCCCCCTGCTCAGTCCGGGAACCCCATTGGGGATGTGGGGAGGGGATGGTTCGCAACTTGGGCCCCCTGCGGGCTAGAGCCAGGCTGCGCAGGCGGAGGGGCGGGGGCGGCCGCCCAACTCCACCTCCGTGAGGTTGGCGGGAAGGTTTCCATGGAAACAGCAGCTCCCAGCATCTCCAGAGATTTGGGGAAAAACTGGCTCAAAAGAAAAAAAAAAAAATCACCATCTTCGTTTCGGGTGGGGAGGGACAGCCCAGCTTGAAGGAGAGGGTGAGGGGACCTGGAGGGGACAGCAGGCTGGAGCTTTATGGCCCACTCCGGCTGTCAGATCCTCCAAACCCTCAGGCCTGGAGTGAGGGCAGAGATGAGGGATAAAGTCCTTTCCCTCCACCCACTCATAGCCGCGGTCCCCCAGTGCCCCTCCCCCTGCAGCAGCGCCCCTGCCCATCCTCCAGCTATTAGTGCCTGGGGGGGATGAGAGGGAGACACAGGCGTGGGGACTCTTGCTGGGGAGTTAATCAAAGTGTCTGCAACTTCTCCTGCTCCTATCCCCTCCCTGGGGAGAGTCGGGAGGGGGGTAGGGACCAATCTGCCTGAGACTGATGGAGGGGCACAGCGGACTTGCTAGCCCCGAGGCATGCGCAGACATGAAATCAACAGGAGCTCTCGCTTTTTAAAAGGACGTTTCCAGCAGTTTCCTCTTTGGACTGGAGACCCCTATTTCTACCAAGAATCGCCCCCAAATTCCTAGTAGTGTGTGAGCCCTGTTCTGGGGGAAAGGATCAGCCCTGATCTTCCAGCATTTGGAGGATTGCGTATAAATAGCTCCTCATTCATTCATTCTCTCATCCATTCATTCTTTTGACAGTGATTAACTGCGTTTATTTTGTGGCAGGCGCAGGTCTGATTGCTGGAGACACGGATGGGGACTGGAGGGAGAAGTGGGTAGCAGGGAGACACCCAACAATCCCCAAACCTTGCGGACCTTATCCTTTGGTAAGAGACACATAATAACAAGTGAGTAAAACACGGTTTCGAATAATAATGGAGTGTCTTGGCGGCGGGAGGGACACCAGAAGAGAAACTGGTGAAGGTTACAATTTTAAAAGGCTCTCCGGAGTGCCTTCTGGAAAGGCGATGCTGGACCTCTCTCTACCTGCAGGGGGCGATGGGGTGAGCAGAGTAGAACGGAGCCTGTACCACACAGGAAGAGAACCACTGGCGCAAAGGCCCTGAGGCCAAGGGGTGCCCGCATTGGAAAGGGGCAGCAGGAGGACCAGTGTGGCTATACTATGCAGAAGAGAGAGCAGAGAGGCCTGAGATGGAAGGCTGTGGGGTGGGGGTGGGGCACGCGTTCTGAGACACACTATTGCGCATACTCAGAGGTGCCGGAACTCCAGAGGACTATGAAGACCCCTCTAGTCTCACCCAGGGTGTTCTGTGACCCCGTTTATTTCTCTCTGTCCCCTTCCCGGTTTGTAAATGGACTCTGAGGACTCCATATGAGTGTGTCCATGGAGCACCATCCAGAGGGACCTGAGTTAGGGCCACTCAGTCAGGTGTCAACCTTGCTCCCTCTCCCCACCCTCAGGGGCACGTGGATGCCACCCACTGTGGTGCGTGCCTGTGCCTGTGCGTGTGCGTGTGCGTGTGCGTGTGTGTGTGTGTGTGTGTGTGTGTGTGTGTAATTAAGGTGCTAACTTAACAACAGGCGGCTTCTCTTTCTATCACCTCCTGGTGCGAAATAAACCGTTCAATAATTAATTGGCAAAGATGAACTTGTCCTGAGCCGTGCTGGGGCTAGGGGGTGGGGGTGGGGGTGGGGTGGGGCAGCCACAGCCTCTGCTGTCCCGGGAGAGGAGATGAGAGATGTGAAGATCTGATGGCCCCCTTCCAGGAGCCCATGGACACTGGGTGACAACTGCTGAGATCCATGTTGCTAATTCATCAGTTAATTATGTTCCAGATTGTTCCAAACTGGGCCTAGCAAGAGGGAAAATGAACGCCAAGGCAGCAGCAGGGTGAGGGCCAGGAGAGAAAGAGAGAGTGACTTATAAGGGGAGCTCTGGGGACAGAGATAAAAAGGAGGGTCACACAACACAAAACTAAAGGGTAGGGAGAGATGTTGGGGCAGAAGCCAGCTGCAGAGACGCTGAGACTAGATTTGGGGTCTGTGACTCGATTGATGTACCGTGTGGCTGGGATGGGTCCCTTCCCTTCTCCGGGCCTCAGTTTGGGCACCTGTGAAGTGGTCTCCAGAATAACTTCAAGATGAAGCCTTAGATGCCAGGACTTGGGAGACTGAGGCAGGAGGATCATGATGAGTTCTAGGCCAGCCCTAGAACTACACAGTAAACTTCAGGCCAGCCTGGGCTACATAGTGAAGCCAGGTCTCCAGCAAACAAATGAACAAAAATCTGGACTGACTGCTTAGTGTGTGTGTGTGTGTGTGTGTGTGTGTGTGTGTGTGTGTGTGTGTG